>VDFB02260441.1:299792-446625 GCA_007258455.2 Sequoia sempervirens
GGGATTAAATGAGGGAAATAGATCTGCAATAATGTTTCCTAGGGTGTGAGTAAAGGCTAAAAGGAGCTTCACCACCAAGCTAGGGCTTGGAATGATATGAAAGGTTCAAGTAAATCACCTTGAAATGAATTCAAACAAAAACACATTGGGACGCATATGCTAGTCCCTGATTAGGCTTTCAGACTGAAACTAGAATCTAGAACTGTTGTATCAAGAACTACAAAAAATGTCTAAAAATATGCATATTGGGACTCATACACAACAAGTGTCGATTTACTCCCAGTATCAGGGTTGCTCTAAAACTCTGATGTCCTCTAGTGCTTTCCTATAGCTTCCCTCATGTCAAATCTCTACTTCTAAAACACTGAATTCTGCCCTATAGATGAATTTCCATGATTTTGCAAATAAGGTTACAACTTTAACAACTTTTGGAACTTAACATTTTTTTTCGAATGTAGCTCTTTTACAGATCTTCAACCTAGTTTTATAAATCACACATCATAGAGGGGGAAAATGTGGTTTTATAAGTAGATAGGGTTTTTCCTTGTTCAAACCATGTTTTGGTAATCAAACCTTGAAATGAAATGAAATAGAAAGAAGGAATGATGAATGAAAAATATGTGATGTTGCAACTCACCAAACCCTTGAAAAAAAGGTTGCAAACTTGTATGTAATGGCTAATATGATTATGGATCTTGACTCTTGCTTGAATGTTGTAGATCTTGAATTGAATGCTTGATTAAATCATGAGATACCTACATCACAAGTGTTATCTAAAAAAAAAAACATGACACATGATGACTTTGACATGATGCTTGATTCTTGATTGATGCCCGAAAGTTCTTGATAATCACTCTTTAATGCTCTTGAATTATCTTGTAATCATAAACTTTCTATAGCTCTTGAATACTTGAATTGCTAGATGACTTGTAAGCTTGTTAGGAGAAAAATATGTTAAATAAACTTGTATTTATACTTGTTTATGATAAATTTTGTGAAATTACAACACTACAAGCCGACATCAGATCTAGGAGAATAAAATCCTACCAAGAATTGAATTAAAAATTAGGTCCAAGCTAAGAAGAACTCATACACCAATTGTGGCATATAAGTCCTAGTAAGCTAAGTTTGGGACAAATTTTTCAAGAAATGTTACATATTTTATGCTAAATTTAGGTTTGCGGCCTCGAAACATAGGTGGGACCCTTATACCCAAGTTGGTGTATGAGTCTTAGATCACTAAATCTTGACCATATAAAACAAAATCATTAAACTATGATTGGTCATTACATATGTTTCTGGAGTCACCAAAAAAGTAAACCTTGTACTTTTTTTGGTTTTTTTGGGCCCTCCTTGTGATTTTGGCTTAATGTTACCTTGATTTAGTGTTGCAATGTGGATGACACATGCACATTAAGTCTTGGGCCCTTGTGAACTAATAGATTTTAATGGTATCTTGATAAAGTGTTGTAACAACTTTCAAAATTTTAGAGGGTTTAATCAAATAATTAAACATGGGTATGTGTAGGATCATCATGGAAAAAAAGGCCCTTAAGTGGTAAAAATTTGAGAAAAATCAGAGTTAGCCAACTTGACAAAAAATTTGAATAAGTTATCTATATTATTTCAAAAATATTTAAGAATATAATTTTTAGGAAATTGAATGTAGTTTCTAAACTACTAGGTTTCTTTAAAAAAAAAATTCTATTTGGTGAAAATTTGAAATTTCAATGCAATAGTACTTAAATTTCAGGGAAAAAAAAGAAGTGTTTGTTTGACCACCCTAACCACAATAAAATGATAATATTTTTTTATAAGATTTTAGATATAAGTAGAGGAATCATGTCCCAATGTGATGCATTTTTTATAATTTTCCAAGTAAATAATTAATTATGATTTTTTTTATTATTACAACTTTTAAAAAATATAAAAAACTCTCATGTCTGATCACCTTAACTTGGTCAAAAATTTCTGAAATTCAATTTTTCTTTTTTTAATCTTATAGTATGCAAAGCATAGAATGTGATGCATGTTTTTGATTCAAAAAATGTGATACTGTTTTAAAGCTATAGATGTTTTTCAATCAGCCTATCAATCAGGACTTTAGTCGTAATTCAAATAGAAATTGAATAATAATTACTTATTAAATTCAAAGTTAGGAATAATTTATATTGGTGGAAAGCTGATAATCTCCTTTAAAAACCCTTTTCATTTCATCAATTTTGGGTTAAAAAAATTTGTCAGCCACATACCCATCATATTGCCACTTTTTGGCCCATCATGATCCTGCACATACCCACATAATAAACCTATTTTTAATCAAAATAAACATTATTTTTCCCTTATTTGGAATGTTGTAAAGTGTTGTAATACACTTTCACACTTTTCTAGGCTTGTCATTAATAATTGGGCTTTCTTATGCTTTAGTCAACCCCATTTTGCATCCATAAGCTTCATTTATTGCATCTTTTCGAGGATAATCCCAACACCAATTAGTAACCAATCATAATTCAAGTGTTTCTGTCTTGTGTGGACCAGATTTAGTGATATGGGACTCATTCACCACCTTGGGTGAATGAGTTCCACCTAGATTTTTGGGTCCCAAACCTACTTTTACACCTTTCTAAGCACTTTTGATTTTCGGTCCCATACATTATGCTAGATGGGACTGATTCACCATCTTGGGAAAATGAATCCTGTGTGACCAAAATTCAAATTTAATTCAAAATTTTGGCAGGATTTTATCCTCTTAGATCTGATGCTAGTCTGTAGTGCTATAATTTTGGTAGTTATTGCATAATTAAGTATAAATATAAGGTTGTTTCACTCATTTTCACCTAATACTTTTGTGAGAGCATTCATAATAATAAATTGAGTTCACAAGAGCATTCAAGTATTCACAGGTGCATTTAAGTGTCTTCAAGGGTAGATTCTTCATCAATTGTTGTAGCAATCCAAGATTCATCATCATGCCAAGTATATCAAGCATCAATAATGTTAATGAGCTAGTGTTATGTAGCATTGAAGATCCAAGACCAAGCATTGTTCCATTCTTATTATCAAAGATCAAGATCTACATACTTCATGGCCACTTCATGTTGAGTTGCAAATTTGTAAGACATCATTGACAAGGAATCATTGTTCATGTTTCATATCTTATGTTTCATGTTTCATGTCCTTGTTCCATTATTTCATAATTTGGTTTAATTACCTACAAGGGGTTTGACCAAGGAAACCCCTTATTCCCTAACAATCAATACTTTTTCTCTTTCTCTTTATGTAATTGCATATATAGATGCTTTGAAGACTTGAAGATCATTGAAGATTACATTACAAGATTTTTGGAGTTTTCTCCCCATTTAAAAGGTCAAAATATTCACTAAAAGGTCATCTACAACCTTGAAAATAGAGTTTCAAGTCTGAGAACGTAGAGGAATAGAAAGACCATATTGAGAGGTGCAGATCAGAACTTTGAATTTTTAGATAAGCAAAACTGGACTCATTCGCCACAAGTGGAAAGTGAGTCCCACTGTGGGTGTTTCTTTAGAGATCTTTTTATATTTGGATACCCATTTGGCTGAAGCGTGATCTTGTGCAGAGACTTGGATTTGGGAGTGACTCACCCAAAATGGCAAATGAGTCCCACTAGGATAGAATATCAAGTTTTTTAGGATTTCAGAGCTCCATTCCATCTCTAGCAATTTTCTAGGTGCACCTTTTCTGTTATACATTTTTTTGTTCTATTTGTTTTCATTTCTAATCCATTTCATAGCTCATTGCATTCATCTAGGGTTTTGCATTTAATATTGAAACAAAGATTTGTGTGCTCTTTTCACACCTTTAGGCTTTTCCAACTAAAAGAATAGAGACAAAGATCAACACTTCATTTAAGAAAAAACCCTTGAGATTTCAATGCAAAGGAGATTGAAATATGACAAAGGGAGAGTTATAAGGAATAGATAACAACAATTGAGGGTTCACTACTAATGCAAAACTTGGAAAATACAAGATGTTTGAAAAGACACTTTGAAATGCAAAAAGACCTAGAGAATGACCTAGAAATGTAAATAAAGCCAAAAAGAAAGGAAAAGATGCAAATGGTGTGCACTTGGAAATGTGTTGAAGACTGGAAATATCTTTGAAATTCTAAAATTGCTGCTTTATGCCTGGTGGGACTCATACGCAACTATTGGGGGATGAGTCCCATTTTGTTGAAAAGTGTCCCAGGAGTGGAATCTCGAACTAGAACTTTGCAAGCCTCTAAAGATGGATGCAATAAGAACTTTCCCACTAATTTCATGGAGATTGGATGGATATTTGTCACTAGATCTAAGTTTCCATGAGTCTTGAAAAATTTTCATGAAAACTTTGACAACATTTACAATTTTCTCATTTTTGGCATTTTTCTTCAATATGAAAACCTGCAATCACACATTAAAGAGGGGAAAATTTGTTGATTTCCAGAGGATAGGGGTTTGACTTCGTCAAAACCATTTTAGGTAATTAAACCAAAATGATGAAGTAAGATAATAAAGCATGAATATGAAGTAATGCAATTAGATTCTTGCCATGATGATGAATCTTGAATTTCTATAGCAATGGATGAAGAATTTTCACTTGAATGCCTTAGAATGGATCTTGGGAAGTCTTGAAATGCTTAACCCAAGCTTTCTTGAATTGAGAACATGATGGATGATTGATTGGGGGTGAAATGAATAGAAAAAATTTATATTTATACACAATTATGTCCTAATTCCCAAAAATACCTCATCACAGGCCAACCTTAGATCTTAGAAAATAATAACCCACTAGAATTTTGAATTTATTTTGATTTTTGAGCCAAAGGGGACTCATTCACCCCTTGTGGTGAATGTATCCCACTTAGAAATTTTAAGTGGGTGTAAAAAATTAAGTATTTTAAATGATGTTTATCAGATTTATTGTCAAAATACACTTAAGTAAGGCTTGCATACATGAAATGGGGCCAATTAAAGCATAAGAAAGGTATAATTATTGATGAAAATCCTAGAAAAGTGTGAAAGTTTGTTACAACAATTTACAACAGTTTGAAATAAGGCTTGGTAAGTGATAAAAAGAGGTTGCTTAGGTGAAATATATTAATAAGGTGCTAAAAAAGTGTGAAAGTCTGTTACAACACTTTTGTAAGGCATCATAAAATTCTTATTAATTCACAAGGGTCCAAGAACTAATGTGGATGTGCAAAACACCTCAAAATACTAGATCAAGGTGACATTATGTCCAATTTATTATTTATTATTCTCAAATCAAGAAAGTTTCTTTTTTCCTACGCTACATTTAGCCCCCACTTTAGTGAGAGGATGAACTTACTTTAAACTCACAATAAAGTAGACATTCAAGAGGGGTCCAATCATGCCAATGTGGACTATATAGGATAACAAAGATGAAGGAGGTGGTCAATCCCCCTAGGATCCAAGATCCTAAGTCCAACTGACATAAGTGCAAAAGGACACATACAAGGTGAATTATTTGCAGCAAAACAAGATACACAATCATGCAATGGCAATAACTAGAAGGAAGAGAAGTACAAATGAGCTAAAATAAAAAGGTGGATCAAGCTTCGACCATTTTTCCAACACATTGTGGATCATATCTAAGTTGTTTGTCCAAAAAATGCATACTCACTATGAGGTGACACAACTCTTGGTTATCCACCAGGTGAGAAGTCCTAAAAGGTGAGAAACATACAGTGATGGCTAGTATGTACTCAAACACACACAAGTGGCTATGGGGAAAGTCATGCCTTGAAATGGGCTTCCCACTCAAACCACACCAAAATTATACTTCTTGATAACTTTAATAATAAGGCGCCACAATGAAAATTCTTTTGAATGTCATGTAAATATTTTGTTAAAGGGGAATTTTTTTTGTTCGTGTAAGGTCTTCTTGTTGGGGAACATTGTGCCTAATATCTCCAATAGAGGACAAGTCAAAGTGTGAGATCATTGCCCATGGGATGCCTCATTTACATCATGCCATGTTAGTAGATTGTACACTCTTAGAAGACATCAAACCCAATGACACCACCAAGAAGAGGACACATCATAAAAAAAAAAAAAATGTGCCATGAAATTTGTAGAAGGATGTCGTCTATGTTTGCCACCAGTTTAAAGTGGTTGCTACACCATCACTATGAGAAATTTCTTTAAAGTAGGGAATGATAAATGAAAAAAGACATGAGAGCCAACTTGGAAAGCCCTATGCCAAGTCATATGTTTCTGAATTGAGCTAGATCATGAATAAGTATTCCAAATGTGAGTCAACTTAAGGCATGTCATCCACATCCCAAGCTTGTTCTTATATGTTCATGAAAGGTTAACAACTAGAAAAAAGAGACAACGACAAGTGACATACGAGGACAAGGCTAACTGACATCTTTCCCCCACTTAGTGTAGGACAAAGGTGAGTCAAATAGGATGAAAGTACATATCAGTTCGATGAATTAGGTGCTTCAACACAAGGAAGGGTACCACACTCCTTGAGATGTTGAGTTTCATTGTTTAAAGTCTTAGATGAAAATAGAGGTAAGGGAGATAACCCTAGACTTTTCTAGAAAGAGTATGATATGTCTATTTGCTTCATGTGTGCTTTGTATCCATGTGTAGGAGGGAGGTCATATTTGATACCATAACAATTGTCCAAGTCAAATGAAGGGAGCTTATACTTTTGAGAAGGATTGATGTCTTTACAAGAAAAAAAATCCTTGTTAATGTTATGTGTCATCTCCCCATGATGGATTGGAGTTGGATAGCCCCCATTACTATCATAGGTTAATGTTGCTGATGTAGAACCAAGTTGAGCATAAAAAACACAAGATTTTTTTGGTTTAGATTGTGATATTTTGCACTCTCCCCTAAATGTAGGTGTGAAACCCCAATCATTACTAGAAGTTGTGTTTGATAATGAATCATTTATATATGACTCTTTGGACCATGAGGGTGAGATTTTGGAAACTTTAGTGAAAGGTTGTGTAAAATCTGGCAACCCCCAATTATCACTAAAGACTTTTTTTGTAGGTGAAGGGTTGGAATCAACTTGTATAGGTTCAAGTTGTGATCTTGGAATGAAAGTATTAGCGGAGTTGGAAGTGTTGTGATCATATGATTCATAGCTTCATTCATCTGTGTCAATCGTGTATATCTTGTTGTTGCATTCAAATTTCATTACATGGTGAAGAGTAGATGGGACTCCTTTCATAGCATGAATTCATGGTCTCCCTAGGAGAATATTGTATGGAAGGGGTCCTTGCATGATATGTATAGAGGTAGGAAACACTATAGGTCCGACCTCAATAGGTAATGTGATCATCCCTAGTGGTTGCCTATTAACATTTTCAAAGCCACAAATATGAACATCATTAAGTTGGATGAACATTTTCTCCATGTAAATTTTGTTGAGGAGGTCCATACTACAAACATTAATTTCTACTTCATTGTGTATGAGGGTGTGCCTAACTAAAGTTACATTAATGATCACCTTTTATCATCAAGGGGTCATTCTTGTTTTGAATCTCAAGTGAGGGTAATTCATGTTTAGGGAATGTGATTTTTGACAGGGTGACTTGCATGGGATAAGAGGATGTTATATTATTTTATTTTATGTAAGATTGGGTCTCCTCCTGCTTCATTTGCAACATTTGTTGAAATAGAAACTTGAATGTAGGTGATAGTTGAACAAGTTTCCATACAGATATATTAGTAGGAGTCTTTCTAAGGTCGTCAACATTAGGCACACTATGTTGAGGGAAAGGTAATGGAGTGGGAGTGATGTGTGGGTATGTGCAGGATCATCGTGCAAAAAACAGGCCCTTAAGTGGCAAAAAATTCAGAAAAATCAGTGTTAGGCAACTTGACGTAAATATTTGAATAAGTTATCTATATTATTTCAAAAATATGTAAGAATAGAATTTGTAGAAAAATTGAATTTGGATTTCAATACTAGGTTTATTTAAAAATAGTAAATCTATTTGGTGAAAATTTGAAATTTCAATGTAGTGCCAAATTTTAGGGAAAAATAAGAGAGTAGGTGTAAATGCGACCACCTAACCATAATAAATTGATAATATTTTTTGTAAGATTTTTTTATAGGTAGAGGACTCATGTCGGATGTGGTACAAATTTTTTGTAATTTTTTCCAAGTAAAATGAGTAATTATAATAATTTTTTATTACAACTTTTAAAAAATATAAAAGAAAACTCATCTGTCGACCACCTTAACTTGGTCAAAATTCATGAAATTTATTTTTTATTTTTTAATCCTATATTATGTGAGCATATGTCTTGGCATGTTTTGATTCAAAATATGATACCGTTAGAGTTATAGATGTTTTCAATCAGCCTATCAATAAGGACTTTAGTCAAAATTCTAATAGAAAATGGATAATAATAATTTATTAAATTCAAATTAAATCATAATTTATATTTTTTGAAAGCTGAGAATCTCCTCTAAAAACCCTTTTCGTTTCATTAATTTTGGGTGAAAAAAAAGTCGTCAGCCACATACCCCCATAATATTGCCACTTTTTGGCGCACCATGATCCTGCATATACCCATGTGGTCCCCTATATGTTTGAGTCACTAAGTTACAACTTCTAGCTGCTGCAAAACATCGTTACAATTAGATTGCATCATGGATTTCAATAAATTTCTTAGTTTTTTGTGTGATTCACTAGTGGGAGGTGACTTAGGAAGCTCACTAATTAAAGGAGATTCCACTTGTCTCATCATAACCTCAAGAATCTTGTCTTTATTTCATGACTTGTTAGTGAAGGGGATTCTAATGTCACTTTATTATCTTTACCTAGTGAAGGTTGAACATTTGAAGGATATTTGTCAATGCTCACATTTTCTTTCACCATGATATTCTCCCTAGGAGGAGAGTTTCTAAGAGAATGACAAGCCAGATGTTCTTGATTGTCAAAGGTTGGGTCTTCTAAAATGACTTCATTGCAAGTAGGAGAATGATCAATGGTTGAATTTTCTTGTTCAATAAAGGTTGAGAAAGGTGAAGAGGTACAACTAAGATTCTCATGACCTTCATCAGTTGTGTTTTCTAATATCAAAGGATCTTCTTCACAACTAGGAGAGATACTAGGAGAACACCAAATGCTATTGTCATGATTAACTATGATTATGTTGTCTTGTTCATCAATTTCTTGTCCAATAAGAGAGGTAAGAGGAAAGAAACAACTAGGATTCTCAAAACTCTCATTGATTGGTTCCTCTAACACCAAAATATATTTTTCGCTAATAGGAGAGATATTAGGACAAGAACAAATATGATCATTAGGAATGCCCAAGGTTATATTATCTTGCACTAAAACACTCTCAGAGGGAGGGGATATGAACTTTCTCTTAGCATGTCTAGATATGTAAGACACTAACATTGTTTGAAAAAAAAATGAAAAGCACTTGTAACGATTTCATGCAATGTTGCACAATAATGTAAAGAATGTATATCCAAAGATGCAAAACATTATAATCCAATATATGCAAATATTTAAGAACATAAACAATATATATCCAAGAATGAAAGACACTTTTGCCAAACTTATGAAATTTTTTATGAATAGAAATATTGTGTATGCAAAAGTGAAAAGTACTTTTATCCATGTTAGGCAAAATTTTAGAAATGTGAACATTTTCAGATCTGATGATGCTTGTAATTGAAATGATTTCAAAAATGACTACCCTAAATTAATTTTTTTGACCTAAATGCATAAAAAAATGTTCCTAAAAATTTCTAGACTTATAGTATATGGTACTAGGAGGCTTAGGAAGCACATAAATGGGGTTTCTAATGTTGTAACAGACAGTTAAAAATCTAGACTGGGATTGATTCACCCAGAACAGCAAATGAGTCCTAGTAAGCATTTTTTTTCAAAATTTTCTAAAATTTTCAATTGGTTTTGATGCCTTTTATGTTGTATGACTTGAAAGGTATGTATAGGATCATGATGGGCAAAAAATGGCGATATGATGGGTATGTGTAGGGTATGTGGCCGGCGACTTTTTTTTACCAAAAATTAATGAAATGAAAAGGGTTTTTAAAGGAGATTCTCAACTTTCCACCAATATAAATTATGCTTTACTTTGAATTTAATAAATAATTATTATTGATTTTCTATTTGAAATATGACTAAAGTCCTGATTGATAGGCTAATTGAAAAAAAATTATATAGCTTTCAAATGGTATCACATTTTTTGAATCCAAAACATGCGTCACATTCTATGCTTCACATACTATTAAAAAAATAAGAATTTCATGAAGTTTTGATCAAATTAAGGTGGTCAGATGTACGATTTTTTATATTTTTTAAAAGTTGTAATAAAAAATTCATAATTAATCATATACTTGGAAAAAAATTACAAAAAATAATGCATCACATCAGGACACGAGTCCTCTACCTAGATCTAAAATCTTATAAAAAATATTATCATTTTATTGTATTCAAAGTGGTTAGACATACACCTACTTCTTATTTTTCCCCTGAAATTTAGGTATTATTGCATTGAAATTTTAAATTTTCACCAAATAGATTTTTTTTAAAATAAACCTAGTAGTTTAGAAACTAAATTCAATTTGCTACATATTTTATTCTTACATACTTTTGAAATAATATAGATAACTTATTTAATTTTTTACATCAAGCTGCCTAACTCTGATTTTTCTGAATTTTTTGTCACTTAAGGACCTATTTTTTCCATGATGATCCTGCACATACCCTAAATAATAAAATAAAATATAGTTTTTAGATGTTTTCAATGATTTGAAATGAAAAAAATGAAAACTATATGCACTTTCACTAATGCAAAATTTTGAAACCCTAGAATACAAATTAACTAATGCAAAATGCAATGCAATGTTATTGCAAGGAAATTATAGGATGATGATGGACTCCAAAATCAGAATTTTGATGTTCTAAGGTCAGGTTAACCAAAATGAAATGAAGATTTTTGTGCTCTTCTTACACCTTTAGGGTCTTGCACCTAAAAGGAGAGAGACAAAGATCAACACTTCATTCAATAACAAACCATTGAGATTTCAATGCAAAGGAGATTGAAATCCGACAAAGGGAGAGTTCTAGGGAATACATAACAACAATTGAGGGTTTACCACTAATGCAAAATTTGGAAAATACAAGATGTTTGAAAACACACTATGAAATGCAAAAAGACCTAGAGAATGACCTAGAAATGCAAATAAAGCCAAACAAAAAGGCAAAGATGTAAATGGTGTGCACCTAGAAATGTGTTGAAGGATGGAAATATCTCTTAAATTCTTAAATTGATGCTTTTTAGGCCTGGTGGGATGTATTCGCCATTCTGGGATTGATACACCACTATAGGAGGATAAGTCCCATTTTGTTGAAAAGTGTCCTAGGAGCGGAATCTTGAAGTGAAACTTTGCAAGCCTCTAAAGATGGATGAAATAAGAATTTCACACCAATTTCATCCATATTGGATGGATTTTTTTTCCCTAGATCTGAGTTTTCGTGAGTCTTGACAAATTTTCATGACAACTTTAACAATATTTAGAATTTTATCATTTTTGGCATTTTTCTTCAATCTGCAAACCTGCAATCACACATAAAAGAGGGGGAAACTTGTTGAATATTAGAGGATAAGGGTTTTCTATGGTCAAAACCATTTTAGGTAATTAAACCAAAATGATGAAGTAAGATAATAAAGCATGAATATGAAGTAATGCAATTAGATTCTTTCCATGATGATGAATCTTGAATTTATGTAGCAATGGATGAAGAATTTTCCCTTGAATTCCTTAGAATGGATCTTGTGAAGTCTTGAAATGCTTACTCTAGCTTTCTTGACTTGAGAACATGATGGATGATTGGTTTGGGGTGAAATGAATAGAAAAACCTTATATTTATACACAATTATGCCATAATTCCCAAAAATACATCATCATAGACTGACCTTAGATCTTAGAAAATAATAACCCACCAGAAATTTGAATTTATTTTGATTTTTTAACCAAAGGGGACTCATTCGTCCCTAGTTGTGAATGGGTCCCACTTAGGCATTTTAAGTGGGTGTCAGGAATTAAGTATTTTAAATGATTTTTATTAGATTTATTGTCAAAAATACACTTAAGTAAGGCATGTAGACGTGAAATGGGGCCAATTAAAGCATAAGAAAGGTATAATTATTGATGAAAAGCCTAGAAAAGTGTGAAATTTTGTTACAACACTTTACAACACTTTGAAATAAGGCTTGGTAAGTGATAAAAAGAGGTTGTTCAGGTGAAATATATTAATAAGGTCCTAGAAAAGTGTGAAAGTGTGTTACAACACTTCACGATACTTTTTCAAGGAATCATAAAATTCTTATTAATTAACAAGGGTCTAAGACCTAATGTGGATGTGAAAAACACTTTGCAACACTAGATCAAGGTGACATTAATTCTAATTTATCACTAATTATTCTGAAATCAAGCAAGTTCCTTTTTTCTAAGCTACACATATTACATTTCATTTGTTTTTCCAAGTCTAAACTTGGTGGGGAACCCCTTATTAGATCACATTCAATCACTAGGAAAATCCTATTGTAAAATATCTTTCTCTTTTGCATTGAGATCTCTAGGGTTATCCTTGAGTAGTATTACTTTGAAAGTGGGTGTGATAGCACTTGATTTCCCTACCCCCTCTAGCATAGAAAATTGGACATTCTTGAGAAAAGAGATAATTTCACGCTTAATTGGAACTACGTTTGAGTACCCACACATTATTCACCCTTCAAAATAACATTTATAGGCCCCTAAGACCTATTTTTTTTTATCTAGAGGCCTATTTCACTTGAGAAATCATCTAAAACCCAACAAACAACACTTAATTTATTCATATCCCAAAAACCCACCTTCAAAAACCACTAGTGTGACCCATTCACCACCTTGGGTGAATGAGTCCCCTTTGGTGGGAACCATTCACCAAGGGTGGAAAATGAGTCCCTTTTGAGGGAAATTTCAATTTTGAATGGGAATTTAATCAATTTAACTTAATTTTTCAGTGAATGTCAGCCTCTTAGGTCTAAATAATGGGAAAATTAGGCATTGATGCTTATAAATACACATTTTAAGCCATGTTTTACATCTCTTAATCATTTTTACAAAGTAAATCCAAAATTCAAGTCTTCCACAATAAGTTTCATTAACAAAGTTGAAGTTTTAGGGCAGCAAACTAGGGTTTTTCTAGGTCTTGAAGCTCACTTTTTGATCAAGATTCAACATTGAAAAGAGGTGATGATGGATGTATATGGTGAATCATGGAGAAATCTAGGTTGAGGAGATGCAACTAAGCATCAAATCACACCTAAAGACTTGTTTTCAAAGTGATTCCATCTTCCATTTTCTCTCTATCTTCAAATTAAGGTTTTCATTTCATTTACATTCTATTTTCATGTCTTTTATATCCATTTTTAATGTGTTGTAGGATTTCTAGGGTTGAAGTCTTCCATCATTCCAATCACATTTGCACATCTTGTTCTAGCATAATAGAATAGGGTTTTATAATTCTTCATACTTTCCTAGTCTTTAACACACTTAAGTCTAGGGTTTTATGCATAATTTTTTCCATTTAAGTTTTAATTACCCAACTAGGGGTTTGACCAAGTAAAACCCCCCATTAGACAACCAATTTTAAGCTATTTTGTAGGAATTTTTTGAGATCTCGATTCAAGTTTCCATCAAAAATTGTTGTACAGGTGTCAAGGTGTAGAACATAGATCTAAATTTTTCAAAAATTGAAAGTGGAATGATTCGCCATGTATGGAGAATGAGTCCCTCATGAGGTGAATTTTAGAGTTAGATGGAGATCCTAATACCCAATGAGCAGAAACTAGTTTCTGGGCAGAAAACCCTGTCCTGGGACTAATTTGCCCAGGGTGGTGAATGAGTCCCAATCAACATGAAAGCCAAATTTCATAGGTTTCCAGAGTGCTTTTTCAATCATCTTCAAATTTACAGGTGCACACATTCTAAAATAAAGCTTTATCTTTAGTTTCATTTGCATTTTTGTTCATTCTTTTAAGGTTTTTCCATATCACATGATGCTTTCAAACATTGCATATTTCATTAGGGTATAAGTACAGACCTATGTCACCCTTTTGTCCAAGTGTACAGATTCTATCATACCTGTTTCGGCCAGAAAGGATTCAGCTGAACCCACATGGTGATGACATGGCGCCTACATGGCTTCCATGTTTCAGCTGAAACCTACTTAGCTGAATCCCTTCCAACCAAAGCGAGTTAATATAAATGAAAAAAAATCCGAGCATGCTCATTTTGCATGCTTTCCCAAAGAGGTCACAGTCGAAGGTTGGTCGAGTGAATAACAAATCTACAAAAATGATCAAACCTAGGTTTTTTTCCATTCAATCATTTCATTTGGTTAGTAACGTTTTGATAGCCAAGATTTCATTTAATTTTGTGTTGTGTTTTACTATTTTTCAGAATGATTTGATTCATTGCAAGTGAAAGTTAGGGTATCATGGTACATGTATTTCTATTTTTAGTATTCATTTGAAATCATTTTTTGCAAATATTGAAAAGGCTATAAAAGGCTATAATATAAATTACCAGTTAGTTTTTTACATGTGATTTGGTTTAGAATTTTTTGGTTGTTTTTACCTCATTGGAGTATTTGGTGGGAAGTTTTAGTATTTTGTATGCTATAATTTAAGGCATGTATTATGAGCTTCAAATTAGGGGTGTTCATATGTAATTTTAAGGTTTTATTTATAAACCCCTAAAATCACATGCGTTGTGAAAAATCTACATATTTGGTTTATCTACAATCTAATTTTTTGCACTATACTCTTCACCCATAATGCTTATGAATGGTGACTACATAATCCACTAACAAATTATTTGGTCTTCCACATTCATGAACGAAACCCTAAGCCAATACCACATGACTCACCATGTATCGGTATGGTCAACTCAAATTCATGTTTCTCAAAGTTGCTCAATTTTATTTTGTGTCAACTTGATAAGCTATTTACATTACAAAATATATTACTAACAAGAAATTTGGTCTCTAAATCTATTGAATATAAGGTTTTTGTGTTAACCAAAGAGAACCATGGTATCATAGAAGATTGTATTCTGGCTCTTGGTTCTCTCTTGTCTCAACAAGCTATCCCCATCTCCAAGACACATATAGGTGGTTGGCTTTGGGTTGTATCTGCATTGCCCTTCAACCTTGACAATAGCAAACAATTTAATAAATAGAATACAAAAAAATATAGGAGACATTACATAAAGGGTAAAGCTACAGTGTAATTATATCATTCGCTCTTGCACCTGTAGTAGGCCTACATTCTATTTTTGCATCTAAAGTTTCACCTACTTCATCTTTTATTCCTTTCATATATAATTCCATAATTTTATATCCATCATGTGGTGGAATATCCCTTGTGTACCTTCCCTAAACTAAAGTTTCTTGAAGAAAACGTCAAGGTTCAGAATGTTTTGAATCTCATATAGTTGTTCATACTTGCATTCATCTACTTTATATAGATGGATGTTTACTAGACTTGCAGGAATCAAAGATTTGTACTCAAAACTTAATGTGAAATCATAGCTTAGGTGGCACATGGTTCATGAGAAAACAAATCCTCAGATCGATAAATAACTAAGGCCCACAACTAGTTATATCCTTGCTTGGTTGGAGTTTACTAGAACTCTTTGCATTCTACTGAAGGGTGGATATGTTAAAGTTGATGATTTGCAGTAGCAATTAATCTATCTTCGAGTTCACTAACAGACACTGTGTTATATAGCCTATCTATTGTATAATAGTATATGTTGTGTTTTACCCATGAGATCAAGTCATGAAAGTCATATGAACATCTTATTGTAGCTACAATGAATATTTACCATAAATATCATAGAAAAATTGCACTTTCAACTTGACTACTTAAAGGCTAACCTGCATTCTAAGACCCAACATATAGAGAGGTGGAGGAACATTTTATGGTTATTTTACCAACCATTTCACTATTACCAAGGATCATTCATGCTTAAATTTTAGGAATGTTGCATATTTAGCTCATGTTGGAAATTATTTGATTCCATAAAAATATTACACACAATGCCCTAAACTTCTAGGACACTCTAATGGACATTCTACATCAGATACTCACTAACAATGTTGTTTATCTTATAGAAAAGCAATTAGATTCTTTGTCACTCAATATTTTCTTTAGAGATGTTTTCATCTCCTTAATATCATGGATGCTGCAATTCTAGACATTCTCAATTATTACTTGATAATGTTCTCAATCTCACTGACCTGTTCAACTCATCCACGGGCATTAATATAATATAATTTCATTTATTTCTACTCTTCTTTTTATTTTATTCTTCAAATACTTTTACAGAATATGTTCAAACTGTTCAGATCCATGTCTATAACACATCATGGAACAATATTAATGAACCATGTCCATGTCTATTTATTTACAAGTTTAATGGATTTTCTTGGAATTCACTATCCAGACATTATTTTTATATCTACCTTTGTGATTTCTATATTTACCTTTTAAAATTGAACATCTACTATTTCAACCTAACAATTTCCTTTCTAAGTGGAGTAGGTATTGAGCTAAATGCATAAACTTTATATCCAACAAAATATCAATTTTCTATGAAACTTGTATCTTACATTGCATCTTAACAAGCTGAAAATAATAAATATTAATGGACACTTTTTTTCAATTGTTTTGACCTTTTACATACTTCTTATATATCTTTAAGACTATTTTCTCCTTAGTCGCATGTGAGTTTCAATGTAGCTTCAAGCAGTTCTTAATTTCCATCTAGAAATAGGGTGACTCTTGATCCACATATGCATTAAATAAAGGATATAGTTATCCTTCCCTTCATAGGTATCACTTTGTTCTTTTTCAAATTATTTTATACTTTACTTTCTCATATTATCAAAGGTAATTAAGAACCTGATGTATGCATAAGGTGACTCTTTATCCATAGATGCATTAAATAAAGGATATAGTTATCCTTCCCTTAGTAGGTATCACTTCTAGATTTTCTTTTCTTTTTAAAATTATCTTATACCTTACTTTCTCATATTATCAAAGGTAATTAAGAACCTGATATATGCATTTATCATTACTTGTTCTTTTGACATATTTGGATTTGATATTGTAATAATTACTTAAACTCACTTGGTATATGCTTCTCATTTCATGTTGTTTTGTTCTATACATTTCAATGGAGCACCCATACCAAGGAGACTACTGGAGGAATTCATTATTGAAAGATAATTTTTAGGAACCACAGATTATTTGTTTAAGTTTTGTAAGAGTTTGACACAACTAGGTCCAATCCTTCATACACTAGTAAATAAAAGGTAATTAGATATATTATATTGATTTTAAATAAAAATGTAAATGAAATTCCATATATATAGCTTAAATCAACCAATATAAAGAGTTAGGAAATGAACCTTGATAACTAGGATTTCCTCTCTCTATGCATAATGATCTTGTTGGTCAAGCATTAAAAAACTAAGCGCCATCTTTCTAAAAGAAACAATCTTGAACATGGTAGTCTCACTTAAGGTGTAAGTGGATTTGAAACCCAATACTTGGTCTATTATGGAGATTTAATCCTATAGATTTGAACATATAGATAAGCACAAATATGCAACATAAGAATTGAGTATTAACTCATAGATGCACAACCATATAAGTTTTGTATTAACATCACAAAACATAACAAGTGGTTTCTCACACCATGCAACCCACCCTTGCATGAATCCCACTCTCAATGTGTCAATAACTCGATTTGCATGCTCTCAATTGCACACTATGAAAAAACTAATCAATTAAAGAATTTTGAACATCACACATTGATTTGAAAATAAATTTATTACAACAATATAAATTCAATGAGAGAAATCTAAAAATAAGAAATATGGCATGGTTGTTAAGAGGGCATTAGTTGGTCCAAACCTTTTGGTTCATCTTAAACGTTTTGAACTAGCAGCAACATGAGGAGGTGGTTTTTCTAAAATATTTGGACCAACTAATGCTCTCTTGTTTACCATACCAATAAAAGTAGAAATATATGGCAATATTAACCAATTTCATATTTAAAAAAAATAGAAGAATCTATGAGATATTAGATTTTAAAAATGAAACCTTTTTTTGTACACAACCTAAACCATAACCTATGTTACTCAAAATATATGAGAGACTTAGATCAAGCAAAAGAGTTAGTTAACATTGATGAAAAAATGAAAGCTCACAAACACCAACCCTAAGTGAAGCTAGTTATAGTAGAAATTTTGGTGTCTATTCAATGTATTTTAGGATGTGGGCCTAGTAGAAATTATAGATATGACTTACAATTCTATAATTTTATGCATTATGAAATTATAGAGTTGTAAGTCATCCTAAAATACATTGTGTTAGGCAACAAATTTTTTATTATAACTCTAATTACTTTAACATACCTAGTAATTGGAGTTATTAAATTGAAGTTATGTAAATGGGTAAGTGAAATTATTTAAAGTAAAAAATTTGGTGACTTCAATGTATTATAGGATATGACTTACAACTAGATATAATTTCATTTAAATGCATGATTTTATGAATATATTTAAGTGGTGAATTTAAAGATTTAAATGAAATTATAGTCATACTTTTATTAAGTTGTACGTCATATCCTAAAATACATTTTGTTAGGCAAAAAAATATCTTTCACTTATCTATTCACATAACTCCAATTAATACCCTTCAAAGATTATTTCAATAAGTATTTGATTGATCATTTATTGTATTCAATGTATACCATCATGGCGAATGGCGAAAAGGGCCAATTATTACGTGTCCAAATTATTTTAATAAATTATTATTTATTATTATTTTATATTTTATTGATCATTTAATGTATTGAATGTGGGAAAAATTGGGTTCAAAATATATTTTTAGACTCACTCTTTGACATATCAGCCTTCGTACGTAGTCAATTCACTTGAACATGCAAAATGCCAATCAAATATAGAAGAATATTAAATAATTTATTTATTGAAATAATTTGGAAGGGTAATAATTGAACATTTTAGATTCCTCACACTAAATGAATGTTTAATAGGTCATACTTGGTGATGGTGTACATTCAATACAATAATTGATCAATCAAATACTTTATTGAAATAATCAAAGAAGGGTAGTAGTTGGAGTTTATGTGAATGGATAAATGAAACTAATAGTAGAAATTTTGGTGCCTAGAATATGACTTACAACTAGATATAATTTCATTTAAATGTATTGATTTTATAAATATATTTAAGTGGTGCATTTAAATGAAACTATAGTCATACTCTTACATTAAGTTGTAAGTCATATCCTAAAATACATTGTGTTAGGAAAAAAAAATTCTTTCACCTATCTATTCATATAACTCCAATTAGTACCCTTCAAAGATTATTTCAATAAAGTATTTAATTGATCATTTATTGTATTCAATGTATAACATCATGGAGAATGGAAAAAAGGGACAATTATTACTCTTCCAAATTATTTTAATAAATTGTTATTTAATATTCTTTTTTATTTGATTTATCATTTAATGTATTGAATGTGGGAAAAGTTGGGTTCAAAATGTATTTGTAGGCTCACTTGCTCAATTCACTTGAACATGCAAAATTCCAATAAAATATAGAAGAATATTAAATAATTAATTTATTGAAATAATTTGGAAGGGTAATAATTGACCTTTTTAGATGCCTCACACTAAATGAATATTTAATAGGTCATGCTTGGTGATGGTGTACATTCAATACAATAATTGATCAATCAAATACTTTATTGAAATAATCTTGGAAGGGTAGTAGTTGGAGTTTATGTGAATGGATAAATGAAACTAGTTATATAGTAGAAATTTTGGTGCCTACAATGTAGTTTAGGATATGACTTACAACTAGATAAAATTTCATTTAAATGCATTGATTTTATGAATATATTTAAGTGGTGCATTTAAATGAAACTATAATCATACTCTTACATTAAGTTGTAAGTCATATCCTAAAGTACATTGTGTTAGGCAACAAAATTTCTTTCACTTATCTATTCACATAACTCCAATTAATACCCTTCAAAGATTATTTCAATAAAGTATTTGATTGATAATTTATTGTATTGAATGTATACCATCATGGAGAATGGTGAAAAGGGCCAATTATTACTCTTCAAAATTATTTTAATAAATGGTTATTTAATATTTTTTTGTATTTGATTGATAATTTAATGTATTGAATGTGGGAAAACTTGGGTTCAAAATGTATTTGTATACTCACTCTTTGACATATGAGCCTTCAAATGTAGTCAATTCATTGAATGTTTAAAATGCCAATCAAATATAGAAGAATATTAAATAACAATTTATTGAAATAATTTGGAAGGATAATAATTGGGATTTTTGGATGCCTCACACTAAGTGAATGTTTAATAGGTCATGCTTGGTGATGGTGTACATTCAATACAATAATTGATCAGTCAAATACTTTATTGAAATAATCTTGGAAGGGTAGTAATTGGAGTTTATGTAAATGGATAAGTGAAACTAGTTATAGTAGAGATTTTGGTGCCTAGGGCAATGTATAAATTAGGATTTGACTTACAACTTAATATAAGAGTATGGCTATAATTTCACTTAAATGCACAACACTTAAATATATTCATAAAATCATGCATTTAAATGAAATTATAGATCTAGTTGTAAGTCATATCCTAAAATACATCATAGGCACCCAAATTTCTACTATATAACTAGTTTCACTTATCCTTTCACATAAGTGAAATTAGCTATAGTAGAAATTTTGGTGCCTAGCACAATGTATTTTAGGATATATGATTTACAACTTAATGTAAGAAATTTTTCAGACTATGTAATTTCATTTAAATGCACCACCTAAATATATTTATAAAATCATGCATTTAAATGAAATTATAGAGTTGCTTAAGTCATATACTAAAATACATTGTAGGCACCAAAATTTATACTATAACTAGATACACTTATCCATTCATATAAATCCAATTAATAGCCTTCCAAGATTATTTCAATAAAGTATTTTATTGATCATTTATTGTTTTGTTCATGTACACCATCACCAATAATGGTATTATACATTCACTTAGTGAGGCATCAAAAAAGTCCTAGATGTGTGTAATGGAAAAAGGATAAACAATTTTAAGACCTCAATCATAATAGAATATCTCCTTCTCTAACATGATGTAGAATTTCTTCACACATACTTTTAGTATAGGAGTTCATTCAAGATTTGTGTATTTATATGCTTATTTCTTACTTTTACATGTGAATGTTTCATTAGGATATTTTAGTACCACTTCTTTTATAGGAAAATTTTTAGAATCCTACTTTCTCCCTTTCTCCCTCTTTTTCATAGATATTTGAATGAACTTAAAATTGTTATTATTAAATTACTTCATGATGTTTAAGCCACTCATTTCTCATGTATTTCCTATTTTTTATAATTTACTATGGAGCATCTTACTAGAAAAATGGTTATTGCATATATTTTACTAAATTAGAGAAATAAAATTAGTATATATTTGTAATTTTTTTGTTTTAATTAAATTTGTAGATCTTTACATATTTATATAGATATGGCTAATGATTAGGGATCACATCATTCTACTAAGTCTCAACAGTAAGCTAAGGCTAGGTCTAATTTATATAGCGATAGCATTAGGAGATTAGAGAATGATTTGAGATGTTTGGACCAAAAAATACTTAACTCCCCTAATCTCACTAATAGAGATATATTAGTTAGCATTCAATAGGATATCCATCGTATGAATCACATGATTTGATCTTATAATCCTTATGATGAGGTCAACACATAGGAGTTTTACAGGTCCCTTGCTAGTAGTGTTCTTGGCACAGAGAAAATTGATTCTATTACTAGTAGATTTTTGACACATAATGTGCACAACATGTTCCCTCATTATATCGGACAAAAGAAAGTTAGAGGATATGTTGTTACTAGATGTATAGATGAGCTTGTTTCTCCTTTTATACATCCTAGATGGTTGGCATCGCATCATAGATGGCCTCATAATGATGAGTTTCCACTTTATTTTTGCAAAAAACTATTGATCTTCATTTAGGGTTAGTAGTGGACTACACATCTATTCCTTCACATGTTGGATAGGGAAAAGGGAGGTTTTCTTACAAACCTCAATTTAGACGTGCAGATTTGCCACTGCCCATCAACAAGAGGGCATTAGTTTTTCCAAACATTTTGGTTCTTCCAAAACATTTGGAAATAGTAGTAGTAGGAAGTGTAGCAGCAACACCTACCCGAACCAACCTTTTTGAAAATATTGTCATGATTGTTACTCAAGTCAATCAAATGTCATTTGATTGTGTAGGAAAATACTTATTAAGTCCATGGATTATCCTTCCTCCTACTAAGGCTACATCTACTAATTATGATCCCTACATTCAAGTAGACCTACAATTATCATCAGATGTGGCCCAAATGAGTGAAGCCACTATACGTAATGTTGCTTCAGTTTCCAATACTGATTTAGTATCATCATACCATTTTATCAGTGATGAGTATGGGATTCCTTTAGATGGTGTAACAACTCATATTAGATAGATTTTTGGTAGACAGTTAGGTTAGGGTGAGACAACTTCATGAGATGTACATATTCTAGACTAGCCTATAGCCCCTGAGGTTACTGCACATGATGTACATGGCACATATAGCTCATTTCTCTTTGGAACTAGTCCTCTACCTAATATAGGTGTCCCTAATTTGACTATGCATTCTCATGACATTAGTGACATTAGTAGAGTGCTCTAGGGTGAGACGAAGGTACTTTCAAATAATTAGATATATTTAGCATTCTAAAAATTCACATACATAAATAAAATAAAATTGACTTTAAAGTAGTTCTCACTCTTCATTGAAATCTGATATTTTTAAATTTGTAGCAAAACAATGGTTTGTCAAGCTTTGGAGATTTGGAGCATGCAGGCCATCCTATGCATGGTACAACTGAGGTACACATTTATAATATTTAAAGTACTTAATACATTTAAACAATGAAATTACATAACTATAAGATGACTTTAATATATTTACACATGTAGATTAAATTAATTAATGTACTTTCTTTTGTAGGGAGACAAATCAGGGCATGGATCAAGATGAGGATCAAGAGAGGCATCAGGAAATGGATCCAAAGAATTAGAACATGGATCCAAACATGGATCAAAAGAGAGATCGATCCATAGTCATATTAGGCATCCTCTACTTTGATTTATTTTACATGTAGATACATGATTTGTTATACATTTTATATTGTGATTTGTCACATTATGGTTCTTAGATGACGATATTCAAATTATATACATTTGACATTATGGTTTCACATTATGGTTCATCTAATTATGTTTTATAGTATATACATTTTACATTATGGTTTCACATTATGGTTCATCTTATTATGGAAATAGAAATTCTTGAAGCTAACCAAGGATTACAAGATCCATCTTTACAACTTTTCCAAGAAAATAGAAATATAAATATACAACTAACAAGATAAAACAAGATAATTCCACACCCTTCAATTAACATATCAAAGAATCCATATGGTCCTAATAATGATCAACATCACCCAATAATGTGTGACAATAAGGCCCACCCCTTTGTACTAGGATTATATTTATTAGGTAGTCCAACACCACTCACACAAAAAAAAGTGGTTGAATAATCAAACGTACTAATTGCATATCATACATGAGCCATCCAATAGAATACACATTGAAAAAATAATATCGAATAATGGAATCCAATAGTAACATTTGGTGTTAGCCACTAATAACACACAAAGTAAATGTGATAATTGCTAATAACATACAAAGTAAATAATGATAACTACTAATTAAAAAAATTTAAATGGTGATAAACACCAATAATCAAATAGTGAAAATGAAAATAAAACTCAATAACATACAATTAGAATGGAAATGATGACCAATAATCATGTGAATATATTTATGTACACACATTGGATATCAACATGTGAATATATCATAATAATGTCTTGAGTCTTAATTATGTTTATGTTTATTTGATCTCATTTTAAATTATATTTTTATATTTTATCCATTCTCAAGCTCCTCTAGTTTACCATTCAAATTTGAATGGAAATAAAAGTTCACTCTACTGCTAACTCTAGAATTAAATCCTAACACCAAAAAGTCCAAATTGATTAAAATATTGTGACATATAAATTAAGGTAAAAAAAAAGACACTCATATCCAAAAGATAGATAAATTCATTTCCATGCAGAGAATTTTCATCCTACAAAACAAAAAGGTTTAATATGGTGTACAACTCAATTTTTGAAATAATATATATAACTTATTCAAATTCTTACGTCAAGTTCCCTAACTCTGATTTTTCTGATTTTTTTGCCACTTAAGGGCCTATTTTTTCCATTATAATCTTGAACATACCCTTTAGCAAAAAAATTCCATAGATCTAGCATAAAATTTAATTTTCCAAATCTAAAAACTTACAAATATAAATTTCACAAGTAAAGATATAGATCTTGGTTCAAACTTAGCATACTACAAATGGAAAGACATACAATCTCCTTAGGTGAAGCAGGGAATTTAATATGAAAACTATCTAAGCATGTTTGTATAAATCAAAATAGAATAATACATTCACAAATCAAAACCCTCAACAACAAATATTATCCTTCTTGAATGTAATGCACACAATCCTTTGGCAACCCTCTTTTAGATCCAACCTAAATATCCTAATCCACAAGAAATTTGTAAACAATAATTTTGCAAAATAATTGCTCACACCATGGAGAAGAGGGAAGAGAGAAACAGGGAAAATAAATAAGTGTTTCAAAAATTACTTTGTGTTTCCTTTTTTCTCAAAAATCTCTAACCTCTAATTAAAATTTTTTACTCCTTTCACATCCAAAATAGTTATTTTCGACAATTAAGACACTATTTTTTAGTGATGCCACAATGAAGTTTCCCTTTTTCTCAAAAATACCTAACCTCTAATTAAAATTTTTTACTCCTTTCACATCCAAAATAGTTATTTTCGACAATTAAGACACTATTTTTTAGTGATGGCACAATGAAGACACTATCTGATGTGTTGCATGTTCATGGTACTACTTAATCTTACTATGACATGACTTTTGATCATATAAATGAATTAGTTGATATGCCTTGATGTTTTGACATCAAATATTAGATCGCATCTAGGTGAGTAAGGATAAAAAAAAATTGAAGAATAAATATATAGGTGAGATTGTGTGTTTCGTAAGAAAAATAAAGTTAAATTCTCATAGAAAAATGGATCTTAGAGTTAATTTGAATAATTTTGTGCAAACATAATTGGATTGTAATTTAATAGAAATTTTCAATGAAGTTTTGGAATATGCATAATGTGTTGAAATTTAATATAATTAATGAAATTTAAACTATGTATATACTTAACATTTGTTAAATCTTACCATCCTAAGCTAACCGCAAAATGCCTAAAATTTAAAAAACAAATGTAGGATTAAAATACAATAGATTATGATAGAAAAGATGTAAGCAACCAAACAATCACCACCATTTTATGTCCTACATACATAGATTTAGTCAAATCTTTATAGCACCAAAATATTGGATTCTAGAAGTACAACCATAATTAATATCTATAGACTATCATGAAATGTCTCCTAAAACTTGAAGGCTCTATGATGTAAGAATGCAGGAGAAATAAAATGGACTCTTTAATATATATTTTAAGAAAGATGTATAGGAAAATAAGATCACAAAAAAGAAAACTTCATGGGCTACTATTGATTGAATTATTTGAATTCAACATAAAATAAAATAAAATTCAAATTTAGTTCCAAATGTTTTTTTTATTCAAGGGGTAAACACTTTTGACCTAGAGCTATGACTCTGTGAGGTCACAAATGAGGGACCTCATCCCTAAATGTTACATGTATGTATTGTCATAGAAAATATATATGTACAAAAATATATTTAAAATTATTGGTACATATAATCTGGATCCTCTCTATCTTTTATTATCTCTAAAATATTTTCATGGTATTCAATAGGCAACCTCCGCTTTTGTTTGGAACACCCTCTTTTTGGTAAAGTTTCAAGATTCAATCTTGTTGCTATAACTAAATGACTATAATGTAAAACCTTTTGGCCTGACATATAATCAATAAATTTAATTCCATTTGTATCTATCTTTGTTTGTTGATAGTATGTGCATTCAACAACCACTAATCCAATAGGATACTCTTGTCCATCATCCTTTGTCATTGTTTCTGACAATTTGCATTTTGGTTGTGTACATCTTAGTAGATAGTAATCTACACCTTCTACATTGTCAGGATTTGCAAGAACAACAAAAATATTTCTTGTACACACCATGTAGTAAACCATGCTCAACTTAGGTAGAACATGAATTATTAATTGTTAGAAATAAAATTCAATTAAAAAATTTAAAATTTACCTATAACAACTAAATATGATACAAATTCGTAATCATCTGAATATAGAGTCCGATCATAGATATCTACAATGTCATTATCTTCAAAGGGATTTGATGTGTCTATTAACTGTTTTGTTTCCCATTGTGAAACATACCAATCTCTAATATTCTCACATTGTAGAGTATTTGCATTGTTCTCAATGCAATCAACACAAAAACATAATTTTTCTCACATGAATTACTGGAGGCCTAATATGTCCTACTATCATTATTTGATGAAAAATTCTAATACCAATAATTGTTTGACAATTAGTAAGAGTTGATCGATCAATATCTATAAATTTCAAATGTATGCAATTAAAACTTGTATAAAATTTAAAATTCAATTCATGTACACATTGAAATTCATAAAAAAAAATCATTTGTGTACCTTTAACTTCCCAAAAATATCATGTGTTGTATATTGATTCATGGGAAACAAAATAAATTTTGCACCATTCAACAATTTCATGTGCATTCCTTATGGCATAACCTGCAAGTTATGTTGGTTAAATGTCAAGTTAAGAGGTTTTGCAGTTGAAAGGAAAAGATGGATCTCAAAAACCATAATTAGATTTTTTCGAAAAGTCCATATGGTGTTACCTACAAGTTTGTATTGGAGAAGTGCACGCTTCACACATGCTCTAGTTCCATCATGCTCTCCTTTTCCATGTCCACTCTCATAGAAATTCCACAAAAAAACTATTTCATGTCTAATATGTTGTTGGCTTAACCAATTAAAATATTTTGCATACTTAAATTGTCTTGTGACATTATAACCAATTTCATTTAAAACCAAGATAGTAAAAATAAACTATATGTGTACAACTAATTAAGTTTGAACAAGTTAAGTAAACAAATAAACATATAATTTCAAAAAAAATTAAATCAACACTTACCAGCACATCCATTAGACCATATCTAGTGTTGTGAAGCATCTATTTGGCATTGTCTTAGGTCTTCAAAAAACATTGCAAAACAATGGGCTACATAGTTTCTATCATGACCTGTATCATCACTAATATAAAAGTGAACCTCTTTGATGATAATTCGTTCATCTTTGCTACTTTGTAGACCATCCAAATGTTCTTCGACATGCCTATAAAAAACTTGTACAAATATTGCAACTTGTTATGAATGATAATATTGGCTTTGGATCTCAATTTGAGGACTAAATGTATAGTTCTCAGAGAAGTCAACAATAGAGAGAATACAACCCGCTAGAAAGAAATTCTTTGAGTCACAAAATTTCTTAGCTTTCCATCCAGCACCATGACAATGTTGAATATGTGGATATATGATATTGTAAAATTTGTTCATAAACTCATTGTAAGACAACTCACTCTCTTTGAGAATAATTCTTCTGGTCTCAACTCCTGACTTTGTTGAGTATTTCTCATATTCAAATCTCTTCCACATAACTTGCATTGAATGATCAATATTGTCAACCTGTAAAAGATTCTTCAAATTTCCACATTCATTACTTATATTTTTTATACAATGCACTTTAAATTAATTTGAATCTTCTATTTTTTTGCATAGAAGAGACTTCACAAATTGTGTTGTATTTCCAGGGATGACTATTTTTGGATTGATTTTTGACATAGCTTTGCTATATGTCTGAGGGTGTATATAAAAGTCAACATGATTTCAATAACAACAAGTCCCACATATCTTATTTATACATACAAAACTTGGTCATAGTCTCTCAAACATCCTTTGACAAATCTTCACATCTAAAAATTCTTGCGTGAATGCTTCAAAAAACTCACTTCGAGTTTGTATCTATAAAATGTTTCAGATGTGAATTTTTCTTACCATCTACAACTTTTATTTTAATAGTGTCCCTTCTACTGGAAGAAACACGAGAGTGGCTGGCCCAATATTCAATTACCTGTTCCTTTACATCTTCTGAGATTTTATATTTTCGGGAAACCCTACAAATATTTACCTAATTATTCTCAAGATTTCCATCTAATCTATTTCTCTTTTTGATATATATTTGAATAGTTCTCTTAGAAACATTGAGTAATTTAGAAACTACTTTAACTTGTCTTCTATGTGGTAATTTCTTATAAGAAATTACCATCACCAATGCTCTACGTGCAACACTTAAATCAATAGCTCGACTCTTTCTTTCAACAGAATTGAATGCTTCTTGCAAGTTTTCAACTATTATTTTCTTTACTAATCCCGATGACTTTCTTTTATTATCAACCCCTAACAACTCCAAAATAGGGGTCATTTCTTTCCTCCTAACTAATTTTACAAATAACTGTGTTCTTCCAACTATCGACTTTTCTTCAAAATATTCATCCCATATTCTTTTGCAGTGTAATTTTATTATTCTTTCAGGTAACATATCTTTAGATGAAATACTATTAAACATGGATTCTTCATCCATCTCTATATGATTTTCCATACCAAGGAAAATATTTCTATGACCACCTTTATTTTGTCCTGGTACCTGTACTCCTTGGTCGTCATCAGTTTCATCCACATTTCTACTATCTCTTTTTTGATCATACAACCCTGTTCTTGTCTTTTTATTCCCCATCACAAATTGCCAAGTTTTGAATTCACCTGCATACACAAAAATAACGTGTATTCAAAATTTTTGATGTTTGTATTGGATAAAGTGTCCCCTAATATCATGGAGGTATGACTATTTTTTATAGTGAAAACAAGATGTAAACCCATCATTATGTATGTGGAAACTGTTGTCTAGAATCTTCTCCTCTATGAAAAAGCCTGATTTGATAAAAGTGGATGATCCTAGTTGATAGGATATTATGGCCTTATTATTCATCATGCTCAGTTCTTCTTGATCATTTGGGATATAAATTTGATCCATGGTACTTTTTGTATGTTATTTAACTAGAAGTATGGTTGTGGGTTATGTTTGACCACCTTTGTAAGATGTTTACTAAATCTATTATCATTAAGAGCTTCGTTTATAGCGGATTGGGTTATTTCTTCATCATTAATTTCACTTGTTTCACTAGTTGCAACACTAATGTGATCTTCCCCATCAAATTCTTTTCCCCAAGGCTTCCCTTCTTCAAACAATTCTTCTCTTGTTCTAGGGGTCATATGTGATTGTTTTGATCTTTAATAAAAAGGTAAGATAATGTATGAGAGCTAAGACTAGGAAGCAATAAAAGGATATGATTTTAAGATGGGATATGAAAATGGTATGGTATGATATGCCAAGCTAATAATGCAAGAGCTCAAAGGAAACTCTAGGTCCAAGGTTGGTTATGATGTAAAGGCTTTACTTGTGTTATGATGGATAGACACAAGGACCAATGATCAAGAAAGGGTATGTAGGAGATGATGGACTCCAAAATATTTCTCTAATCAAGGATAATGGTATATTCCCTAACTAAAGGATAATGAACCTCAAGTGATGTGGGTGATAGATAGCCAATGGTTTGATTTCAAAACCTAGGAAGAGTAGTCTAAGTAAGCTAAAGGTTTTTTTGATCAATAGTGGATATGCAAGGGTAGAGGATATGAAAGAAATAGGTGGAATGCAAGGATTGAAAGATTAGAACTAAAGGATTGATAGCCCCAAGAAATCTAAGTGATATGTTCATTTTGGATGTTTTTGTTGTTTGATGTTTTGGGGTTTTACAAGGTTTAAGGTGTTGCAAATTACTAGGTGTGATGTTTTTTTTAGGTCTATTTTTTAACACACATGCAAGACATAGCAGATAAAATGTTTTATTTTAATAATACAAGCACAAATCCTAAAGTTGGTAAGGACTATATTCATTGGATTCCATGTGGGTTTCCCCAACTGCACTTATTCTTAGTGGGTGAATTAGAAGCTTGGCCACACTGGCTCCCCTCCACGACACTCACCTCACGTCAACCAAGCTTTGGGCCCTCATGAATCTCCCATGAAAAAATCTTCACCTGTAACACCTCTCTAAACCCAGGCTGGTAAGATATTATTTGATTTTGATTTGATATCTTAAATGTTAAATGTTATCATAATGAGATTTGGCATTGATGATTAAGGGAAAAGGTTAACATAATTAGTCATTATGTTGGATTACATGCTTATATGTTTATAAACTATTATCATTGTTGTTGTATGATTATGGACAAGGAGGGGATGATGTCGTAACACTCGTATCTAAGAGGCTTACGATATCATGACGCTCTCCCTAGTGATTGATGTTGCTTTGACTATATGGTATATGTTATATGCACATGTACTTTGATGTGCAATTCAAGTGATACAGGTACTAAGTATCGACTCCACCTGGATCCACAGGCTTGAGCGTACTCATATTCCCCGATGGTGGTTACTAGAGGTAGTCACAGGCCAAATGTCCCCTACCCTAGTCCACTGTACCCTAATAGTGCAGTGTTTCCTTATTGATTTCTTACCATCCGATTACCTAACGGTAATGTCTGGACCACCTATCAACCATATGTCCGACGCACTTTTCAGTTGTATGTTGTTTACTAGTATGTCTCTTTGAGTTATTTTGTCTTGGTTCTCATGAATCTGTTATGTGGCTATTTATTTTGGTTGTCAGTGTATTGATGTGGTTTTTATTGGCATCTTCACATGATTTTAAATATGGCATTTTATAGTATTTTATTGATGAGAGATTTGAATGGTTTCTTTTCCATGAGGTTTTAAATATATTATTTTAAATTATTTTATTGATCATTCGAGAGAATGATATATTTCATTTGGAAATTTTTAAATGATTTTATTAATCTATTTTGTGAGCTCTCATGGCCTTATTTAAATTTTATTTAGGGGATTTATGTATTTTAACGTTTGGATTTAAATTATTATTTTTTATATGAAAGAGGGAATATTGCATATTTAGTGATTTTAATTAATTGCTTTGGAGAGCATTAATAGTTTGTTTAATAAAATGATTTATTTTATTTTATTGTGAGGAGGAGTTTAGTTAAAAGAAAATGATAGCCTTGTCTTTGATATAGATTTTATTTTGTTTTGGGAAGCTTTAATAGAATGCTTTAACTAAATGTCGTATTTTCATTTTGTATGGTTTTGAGAAAATATAAAAGGGAAGAAAGTTTTATTTTGGGGAAGTTATTCTTTTGGAAGGGAAGAAATTTTATGTTTTGGAAGGAGAAGGAAAACTCCATGAATTAGGCAATAGAGTTGGGGAGAAATGTGGAGTTTTTGCTGAGAAGATTTTATGGGCATTTAATTGTTGATTTCAGCATGCCATTTCCTCATTGTTGTCCCAGTTTGGAACCTAGCCACACTTTTTAGTTAGAGCATTCTCTCATTTCAATTTTTGGGAAACATTGAGGTATTTATTTTGTGGTTCTTGAATCCCTTTAATTTCTAGTGCTATTAAATGTAATTTAGCTTTGGAATGGAAGCTTTGTATTTCCTGATGGCAAAATTATTATTATTTTTTTTTTTTGAATTCTTTGTAGTCAAATAATGCTTGTTTTGGATTCAAATTGTTGCCCTGTAGTTTTTCTTATGGCATATTTTGTCCATGCCAATAAATCTAAAATGGGTTGCTGAAAAAATAGATTTCTAGGATCTTTCATTTCATTTCTCTTTTTGCCCAATTTGTAAAAAAAATGTTTTCCTTTGCTTCTCTTGAACTAGCTATTGTAATTGTAAAATAAAATTTGATTCCATGTAGAAATTTCAAAATATGAATGAAGTCTTTGTTCGATTTTTAATCTAGGCACTTTCATTTTTCATGTTTTGGCCAACCATGCTTAAAATGACATTTTTTTTTCTAAAGAACACCTTACTTCAGGTCATAAAATTTAAAATTAAAGATGGAATCCATATAGAAACATTGAAATATGAACTGGGTTGTTGTCCAATTTTACATCTGGGCACTTTTAATTTTTATCAGATTTCTATGCATCTTTCTCATGCATTTGAATAGCAACTGGAACCATGTTTTGTGCTACCGCCATTTGGTCTATTTCATCTAATTTAAAAGTTCTTTTATGGGATTTTTTAATGAGGTTCATATCAATTATATGATTGGTTCCTTTATGAAGTCAACGGTGAATGTTTGAATGTATTTGATCTGTTTGTGAGTGTATTAGATCAGTTGTTTGAATTATTTCATAGTAATGTTTGCTTGGCTGTGTTAAATGGGTTTTATGATGGATTTTAGTGGTTTTTCATTATTTCATATTTTCTTTTTGTTCCTCATTTGGTTAAATGAGATGGGGTAAAATAATTATAAGATAATGAGTCCCTATGCATGACCTTGAGTGCTTGTAAAGGCTAAGGATGCACTCGAGAAGGCCTATCCATCTGAAGGGTGTTGAGTTATCCATCTATAGGGCATTTATTTGGGAATTATTAAGCTTCCTTATCCATATGAGAGGTGTACTTTTTCTGCATGGGCCATCCCTTTAAGCACACATGATGAAACTCCATCTGATCTGTACTCTAGTACCTCATACCTTAGTAGTCATGAGTAGTACCTGACATGTTATTGTATGTGCATCTTCATGTTATTTCAATGGCTTTAATGAATTGTATTCCATGTTTTCACTATGTTTGATGTGAGTGCTGGCTATATGTTACCCTTGCCTTGTTCTTCTGCTTGTGTAACGCCCATCGTGCAAACCCCAAAGAACACACACATAGCAATTAATTTTTTTTTAATTTTTTTTTAAATAATACAATTAAACATGCAAGAAACATTAACCATAATCACATAACACATTACATTACACTATTACGCTTAGCCCTCTGGGGCACGTGAGGTTACTTCACAAACAACTAACAATGAAAGTAAAAGATAACAACATAACTATTAATATTATAAACCATGAATAAGAATACATCCAATAACCAAGAGTGAGAATATTAATACATCACATAATACATGTAATGCCTAAAATTTTACACTAAAAATACAATTAAAGACAAACAAAAATTTCAAATTTTGATTGTAAACACTAGCATAATTCCCAAAGACAACTTCCTATACACACACTTCATGAAAGCATAACAAACATGTGTCTGGAATAAATTATAAGGACTCACCCATCTGCATAATTGTTAAGGAAATCAAGGTTAAGTTTCAAATGGAGATATGGAATACACATCACTAAGGTAGGCTTGATTAGTCCTACTAACAAATCAATAATCGCAAACTTAATTCAAGTCACAAGATATGCAAATACAATATATATATCAATAGTAATACTGACAGAACAAGCTTAGGGGCCAGACCTAATTCCTCGAGGGCTCATCTCTGATGGCCTTGCCTACATATGTAATTCACAGAGGAACCGTAGTTCGACAACTAGACTTCAACCATCTCCCACATGGTTGGATAAAAATGAACAAAATCGCTAAGTTACAAGGATGGTTTTACAATAACATACACCCTCAAGGTTTAATTCACCTCTAGTTTACCAACCATTCGATTAATACATGCTATGGACTATAATGGTTCAAATTTTGGGATTCTTTGCATGATAGGAAGAAATTACTTAGAATGATAAGATGAGGAGAATACCACCATAACCCCATTATCGTCAAAAAATCCATACTTGATTTGCAAAATGGATCCACATGATTCCAATCCACATCTTCTCTTAGTTTTTCTATCTAATCACCTAATTAAAGACTTTAAAAGTGCTATTATTTTTAATATTACACAAATAATTTAAATGGTTATATTAAGAATAACAATACGACATATCCCCTTACCATAATTTTCTCACTAAAAAGATAATGATACTTGGTACCAACTATCACGATAGTTTTCAGTCAATTAACCACCATTTCCTCTTTTATTTTCTATCCAAACCATCTCATAACCCACCTATGTACTCAACTAGCCAATGGCTTAAAAAGTGCTACTATTGATAATATTTAACAAATAATTAATAGACTCGTATAACAATGGTAGTGGCATTTCCAATTCATCTGAGTTCACAATTTAAATTGAAATCATACACTTAATTATAGTCTTGAACTAGTGACACATAACAACTTATCAAGATAGTTGAGTAACAATGTTAATTATGCCTTTCTTGACTGGAATTCACTTCACCTTCTAACCAAACGATAACTTAATAGCTAAAAATTCAATAGGATAGATATAACCCCAAATTGAATGAAATAATAATTACTCATTTGGTTCAAGTTTGGTCAATTAATACGCAAGACGAATGTATTTTAGACCTTAGAAGATTTAGAAGAAAAAAATAAATAAAAATACAAAGTTGACTCAATGAATTCCTAGTTCTTAATGTCACTATTCTGATATCCTCAATTCAATATTGTCTACTACATTTAACATTTATGCTATGATAACTTGACAAAAAAAAACAAAAACAACAATTCTCTTTTTTTTTTAATTATTTATTTATTTATTTTAGATTAAAGTTATGAGAATTACTAATGAATTTAACCATGCTCATCTAGGGTCTTATATTGTACACATCACCTACATCCTCAAACAATGTCGTGCACACATACTAGCTAGGAGAAATAAATAAATAATAATGTACTAACTTAGTTAATAGAAGACCTTAAGATTGATTTATGATCATTATTTAACTTGATAAGCCTACCTTTTTAACCCACCTTGATGGTAACATTGAAAACCACATTTAACATTTTGTCTTGCAATTCCATTCTTAGTGAATAGAATAGTTAAAAATTTATTTGATTATTAGTTTCCTTATTTCCTTATTTATCTTTAATTGTTTACTTGTCTGAAATGAGATAATTAATATATATACATATTAAACAAAAAAAAAAAAATAGATTTCTTTTAAAAACAATAAATATTAAAGAATAGAAAATTCACATAAATATATATTAACTATTTTGTATACATGGTATTATTTTCCTTTAAAGAAAAGGAAAGAGGGATGAATAAAGGAGAATCCTTTTTTTTTTTAAAGATTGCCTAGTAGTTCTAGTTTCTATCCTTTATAAGGTGGTCACTTTTTCTAATTTATTATAACCTCTTCCTTTTTAAAAGTATGGGGATGTATTCCCCTCCTCATCTTTCAGCACAATAAAAATGTATTTTAAAATCCCACTCACTTTTAAAAAACTCATTTATAAGGAACATGAAGGCCTCATCAATGTTGACGTGTAGCATGTCTTGATTTTAGCTCTACAAATTTATGCAAGTTAAAGAAGGTAATATGAGTGATACAATATGATCAAGGTAAAGGAAAGAGGACATTACTTACCATAAGAGGTGGAATGGGAACACCAATGCATCATTTGGAGCTATTTTAAAGAAACGGTTCGAAGGCCTCTTAAGTCAAGAGATGATTTTTTACTTTAGGCTCACTATAGTATCTAAAATGAACTATTGTATAGGCAGAGCAGATTGATAAGGAATAGCCATTTTCCTAAGAACAAGTCAATGCTAATCATGAAATTTGTAATAACGCCTAGTGAAAGTAGTATTAATATATTCATTAGAATGTTAAAAACAAAAGGAATGATTTAATGGAGGATTGACTATGAGAAAGAAATAGAATTATCAATTTCACTTGTAATGATATTTAAAAGAGAAAATATCTCTTGACAGGATATAAGGATTGAATATACTCATTTCCCATTATTTGAATATTAGGTCATACACCAAAGACTTTAAGATAACATTATCAATGTATAAGAATTTAAGATTTCATAACTCTAAAGTATAATCCCATGCCCTATATTCAAACTGGCCAAACTTCATATCTCAGACAAAACCATGCTTAAACCATGCTTAAACCATGCTTGCAGAGGTATGAAAAATGCAGTTCAGTTCAACCATAGATAAAACTAGCGAACCAATGGCTTCATTTACAGATAATAGGTGGATTATTTTAAAATGAGATCAGACACAACAAAAGTGATTTGAATATGAACAATGAAGAAACAAAGAGGATCTAACACTAGGTATTACAACAACATTATATATATTGAATAGCCATAGATAAAACCACATAACAAATGCCATCATTTACCATATAATAATAGAGCTGTATTAGAATGAAATAAAATGCAACAAAGTGATCTAGGCACATACAGATTTCCATAACAATTCATTGAAAACACGTCAAGTGGCTTACCTTTAAGATTCTGTGCAAATTGAATCACACTGGATCAGAATCTACACCTTTGCTAGCATCTTCTTCCTGTGCCAAAAATGGGAGCTTTGCAACCTGGTATGGACATCGATCAAGCATATAAGCCAGGAAGAAATTTTGTAAGGTGTTGTAGTTACAACTGCTCTGGTAGATATGCATGCAAATGTGGACGCATAGATAAGTCACATGATCTATTTGACATCATGCCTCAAGAATGCGATCTCAGGTACAACATATTGCCTTCTTGCTCATGAAATCACTTGATCATGCTACTTAGAATTCATGAGTTGATCAATCTTCTTGGTTGCCGCACAAAAATAGTGGGGTATAGTTCAAAAAAAAAGGGAGTCCATTGTTGGCTGCAAATAAGTAGAAATGCCTGTGGAATCCTGGCCTCTGCATTTAGGCATCCCAAAACCATCAAATGGAAGCTCCCTCAACGTCTAGACCCTCCCTGTCCATAGTTCTCCTCACCTCCCCCTGAACTCCACAATTTGCCTTATTTTTTTTTTATTATCACATCTACCTCCTTCACCCGCACGAATCCAAAGCTACCCTGTTGCATCATAGATGAGGATCTAGCATTTTTAGAATGAGTCTCCTCCTACCCACAAGCTTCCCAACCATGGTGATGATGTAGGAAACCAAAATGAGTGGTGGTAGCTACCAGCCATAATCAAAAGTAGTATCCTGCTTTACTTCATATCAGTGTGGGCATTAAACACTCCTCGAATACCTAGACTTAATTATATGTTGTTGTATCAGTCACCAAATTCAAATCCTAGATTGCATATCTACTATGCTTACTGTGCCACTCATCCCCATCACATCATGCATTGTTGTCCCATTTATCTATTGTAAGTGCTCAACACCTCACTTCCTTAATGCAATGGCAGGGAACTATATATTTATTTTTTCATACCCAAGTCCAATCTAATAAAGGACCTCGTAAGAGACACTCACGCAACCCATGCCCATGACATTGATCGCTCAACTAATGCACTTTAGACTTGACTGGGTAGGATGCGACACATCATTTTTATGATTTTTATATTATTATGGTGTAAGGACTAACATTACCTAGAGCAATAAGTGAGACTAATATAAGCATATAACTTTAAAGCAACTTAATGTTCTATAAGTGAGGGCGGGGGCCCTAGCTCGGTTGGCTAAGTAATTCCGTTGCGGCTCTGCTGGTCACGAGTTCTAGTCTCCCCCGTCCCGTGGTATCGGAGGGCGTGTCGCGCCAGCGCCGCCGGTCACGTTAAAAAGTTTACCAGGCGCACTGCAGTTTATAGGGGGTCGTGCTACCCGATTCCTGCAGTCTAAAAAAAAAAAAAAAAAAAATGTTCTATAAGTGAAAATAGGATGAATGCTAATTTCGAATATACCTTTTACTTCCATAAATGTGTAAAATAAGTTTGATATGGATAGCATGATAAATTAGTATTGTATATAAGTGCCTAATCAAGAATATATTATAAGATGCTAGTATTCAATTTCCAATAAATTTTGAATGATTGAAAATTTTGTAAGCATTGTCTTCAATTTGATTTCAAGTATTATGTTTCTATGTTTTCATTTTAGTGTCATGAATATAAAACTAGAATGTTTGAGCCATGTTATAACTCTTTATGAATGACTTTGAACACACCTTTAGCGCATAAAAATGTTCTCTAATATGTTTTCAAAGATAACTTAATGTATTTTATGTGTAAATAGAAATGTTCTAATATGAAGAAAGTTTGATGATTTATAAAATTTAAATAAATGGTATGAGAGAAAGAAATATACCAAGTATATCTAAAACAAGACAATTTCAAACTTTATGATGGCTATAGTGGAAAAATAATATGTAATTTAAAATTGTGAAGCACACACTGTGGGATTTGAGTCCTAAGTAGAATTGGAAAATAAGAATTTTATTCCCAAAATGTGATTACTAATCAGCATATAGCACACTTCTACTAGAATAAAATTCTAGTGAAGATGGATAAAATATTTTATTCCACCTTTACAATGATTTCCTTAACCCCCACAAGGGCCTCTTCAATTTACCACCTAGATTATCTTTACTTTTTATATTAAACTCTTTATATTGACTCATACAAATATATTTTCCTAAACCACTGTGCAAGATTATTTTCTTAACATCCTTATATATGATCCTTAGCCATATAGGGTATATGTCATAACATATATTTAACTTCTATCTGAAATATACTATTCACATATACTTTGATTTTAGTGAAGGTATTTCTAAAGTTGAATTTATCCACTTAAGTCAATTGATAATATGGCCATTGGAAGTTCTAATATTTCCTATAATTATTTATGACCTAGGAATGATTTTACATTATAAGCATTATCACCTGGTTTGGAGTTAAAATCCTCGTATTTAATATAATGCCAAACATCCAAACATGAAAGATCCCTAGACATATTATTGAAAATCGATCGAGTGCCCTTACAATAGTGTTATGGAGGGTGGGGCATCACAATACAATCATAATGAATCCCTTTTAACAAGTTACAATTGATCCTAACTATTACATCATCATTTTAATATTACATTACAAGCTCTTGATTAATAATTACATCAAATTTCCCAATGTGTGGGATAATATAAATACAATGAAATCTGAATTACAAAGGAACACTGGTGCAACTCCAACTGCAAAAATACTGAGAAGACGGGATGTTGATGGGGAACCCAACGGGTGCGGAGCATGTTCCACCCAACCATGTGAATTACAAGTAACTCACCCCCTGTGCTCAGAGGTGACAAGGAAGAGAACCCGACCATGAATGTCAAACCGACTCCAATAACAACATAGTACAACTACAAACTCAAGGTATACAATAAAATAACCATCAACGTTCACGAATCAATCATAACAAGATAAAGCTATGAAACTCACCACAATTAAGTAAAGCATTATCAATTAAACAAGTAACTAAATAACAACCATAAATCAAATTCACAAGAATCAGATACAACATAAAGTTCACTATTCCAGAGGCAACCAAAAACCAAGTACAAGGGTGTCTAGTGGAGAGTGTCATCGCATAGCTCTCATGGGATCTACTGGCCCTTCCTCCAACTAAGGCACCGGCCCCCATGACAAGCCACTCTCCCTAAGACCCCTAATATAAAACAAATCCAAGCAAGGGTTGTACTATAACAAATAAAACCTATAACTCAAAACAAAACATGCAAGGCAAAACCATCTCACGATAACTGGTAATCACAACGACTAAAACCTCGTACAACCCTTCCAAATAATAATGCTCAAAATCATGTAATTTTCTAATCACAAAATACAAGAATAAACATCCAAGAAAATAAATCATGCCTCTAGAGAAGACCAAGTTTAATAATAACTAAAATTGAACTCACAATTTACAACGGGGTTTCTGCATCGAAAGGAAAGCCAACAATGATTAAAATGGCAAAATAAACCACTCCAAAGGTTTTCAAGTTCAAAATAACATAACTAGCAACACATTTTATCTTATCACAAAATCTCTACTCCCACAAAGAATTCTATGAAATAAAATACAAATGATAAATAATTTCTCCTTTTTAATAATTAACAAAACTATGAATTCTATTTTTCGAACCAGACAACCTATATTGTGCTTCTCTATTTCTATCTAATCAACACCATTTAAATCCCTAAATTTTTTTACAAGCATAAGAAAGATTTCAATATATCTTTTATAAATATAAATATATATATATATATATATAAATATATATACTCATCTATATATATATACAAATGTATTTGTACATATATATTTAAATTACACTAATATTTTGAACAAATTACATTAAATATATATACATAAAAAATCTCATTATTTATTTCCTAAAATTAAAAACATATAATTACAAAATATTTTATTAATTTATATTCAAGATTTCAAAATTATATATATAATGAAACATAAATATATATATATATATATATATATAAAACTATATATATAAAATTAAATTAAATTAAATTAAAAACAAACTAAATAAACCTACCCAAGCCAAGGCCTGTCGTCGCAGTCCCTGCAGGGACTGCACACAGCAGTCCTGGGGACTGTTGTGCACATAAGTCAAGATTGTCGTGCACAACAGTCTTCAAGACTGCTGTGCGGTAGACTATCAGCCACACAGGGTACGGGGGGTTCAGCCAATGTCATCCCTCCCCAATCTCATAAATAATTTTATTTATTTTTAATAAAATTTCATTCAATTGTAATAAACTTACATACTTCGAACTCCAAATTTTATTTTATCGATTCATTCGATTTGGCCCAAATACAAATATTTCGAAACAATCAAGATTTCCATGAAGAAATATATATATATATATATATAGTTACATACACAAGAGAACACAATTTTCTGTGTAAAATACAGAATTATCACATATTTAAAATATATATCATTGATTAACAAAATGATATTTCAAATCCATTAAAATACAAAGATTGATCTTTTCCACAGTGAAATAATAAAGAGAAATTGGGCATATTCAAACGGAATTCAAAGAGTTTCTTTTCAGTTTGTTTGCAAAACATGATTTCCAAATTCAACAAGAATTTTCCTTTCAAAGAAGACCTATTTGTTTATTCATTTTCTTATCTCAAAGAAAACATTTTAATCTAATTCACAGAAAGAATTTAAAAAAAAAAAATAGAGATTGATTCTAAAACACCTCTTTATTCTTTTTATAGATTTAAAACAATTAAGAGAAGAGAGTGGAACCTGGTGTCCTGCGCTCTCGAGAATCTGATGAAGCTGGTTTCTTATGGCCTTTACGAAGAGCTCCTCCTTCCTGCTTCGAATCTCCTCTTAGTAACCGTGCTCAAATCTCGAATCCAAATACTTATTCCCAAGACTATTCTCAAAATATTTCAAAGGAATGGAAAAATCCTTTTCGAAAACTTAAAAAAATTCAAAGATGCATAACCCCTATTTTTTTCCAACTTCTATCCCCACCCAAACCTCTGTGTATGTCCAACTTACAAAAATTTCAATTAAAAATAAAAGATATTACCCATCTCTTTCAAAAGCTCTCAAAAACCATAAATAAAAGAAATTATATTTTTAAAAGCAAGCTTTTTAGTCTAATTTGAGTTCTCATTCGTTCACACAACTTTTTCATTCTTTTATTTATTTATTTTTCTATTCCACAATACGTTTTGTTTTAATTTCTATTTTTACAACTTTACTTGCAAAGCACATTATCTAATTAATTTAAATAATTTATTCTAACAATTATCCTCAACAAGATAATTAATTAAAATAATAAACACAATGTAATATTTAATTAACATTTAATAAAATACATGACTTTTTAAAAATAAATAAAACATTTAAATATTTAAATACAATTTAATCTAACATTTTAATAAACAATATTACCCTTATTTAATTAATTCAAACACAACTTATAAAATACCAACATAAATAATGTACGACAAAACACAAACAATGACCACAAAGAATGACAATTACAAGAACGCACAAAACCATTTAAACAAGATGGTCTGACATCATGGGACGGGGTGACTTCATTGCCACCTCTATTTCAACATTATACCGTTGGGTTACTGGTGCTCGCACTGTCCTGCCAAAGCAGGTGGAATCGAGACTATGTACCTACAATCCCTGCATACAAACAATGTTGTGCACAATATATATATTTAAATACAAGCACCCCATGAGAAGGAATCGTAGCATAGCAGGGCACCCATGAACGAGTGGTGCTACACTATCCTTCATCACATCTATCCAATCAATACAATATAACCGATAAATTAATCATTTCTAAACTAACAAATCATATCATAACATAATTTACTAAATTAATGCATCACAATGTTTCTAAAATCAAACTAATATCACCAATTAAATGCAATCATAATATAATATCATACTCACAAAAATACCATTAGAAGCTCTTGTCTCATCTTCTTCTTCTGATTCCTTAGCCAAACTACCTGCACATCCCAGGTGAGAATGGAGGGGTACTACAGCTTGGGCCTTGTGACTACCTTCGAGCACGGTGGGGTGGCCTCTTTTAGGTCCACATGGTAGGGAGGCGTTGCCACCGCCATTGGGGACTGCAACAGTTGGAGTAGTCCTCTCTTGTTCGTATTTAATAATTTGATGTATTTTATTCATGGCTATGCCATTGTACTCATGTATATTCCTTTATGTGTATAGTGTACTCTTTTGAGAGAGAAAATTTAATCATATAGATTAATGAGAAGAAATGTGATGTTTATATTTGGCTTACAAGTTTTGATGTTGGTACCAGACTCATGTGTACTATGGTGATTCTTTTATAGCCTTTCTTTCCTAAGTTTCATACAAAAATTAGATCTTCGACTGTGTATTTCCTTCATGTTGTAATCTACAAAAGTTCTAGCACATTGCAACTTTATGTTATTGTTTTGTGTTGTTGCTGCAAAAGTTCTAGCACATCAGAGCTTTTTGTATGTATTCTACATATTTTTGGAGTAGAAGGTTTTGGAGCAGGAAGTTCTGGAGCAGGAAGTTTCAGAGCAGGAAGTTCTACATCAGGAAGATTCGGAGCAGGGGGTTCCGGAGCAAAAATTCTGGAGCTATCTTATTTTCTCCTATTTGGACTTTCTCTAGAAGGTGGATTAGTCCTTTCCTTTGGGTTGTGTTTGACCATGCTTGGTCATGTATGTTATCGATATATATTTTATTGAAAACTACTTTTTGTGTAAGTTATTCTTTATGTTATAAAAAAAAAATTATCTTGTCCTCTTTTGGCTCTTACCCTTTCGGGTTACATAGCAGGATGTTACATCTGATATCAAAGCCCATGTTCACAGACTAGAAGTTGTGGCATACTTGAGCCTTCTATATTGTGTTGTGTTTTGCATGTGTGGCGTGAGCTTGTTACATTGTTTTTCATAGTTTTATTTTTGAACTTTCATGCCTTAGTTTGGTGTATAGATCATCCTTGTGATGATTTACTTTGATGTGTTCCTTGTTCCCTTTAGGATGCCTCTTAAGGGCAGAGCCAAAGACAAAGTTAGAGATGGAGCCCATGTTGTAGTATTGGGATCCCTATTTATGGTTGTCACCTGCTTGGTGTATTGTGTGTGGTGGATGGAAACAAGTGTTATTGTTTCCTACCCTTTGCATGTCTTGTTGAGGAATGCTTTTGTGTGAGGGTTAGTTAGACCCTCGAGCCTACCGAGAAGTGTATTCCAATTGGTCTCCTTCTTGATGTGTGGCTCTTTCGATGTTTAAAATGTTGTGACATTTGAGTGGTTCTTGAGTGTGGTTTTAGAGTTTTTCATGTGTGTGTTCCAAATGCTTGTTGTGGCGAGATAGTCATAGGACCTCTTTGTTTGAGTCCCTTAGTATGGCGTTTTAGATGGTTGAGTTTCCTAACATAGACTTGTGTTGTGGAGTAATGATGCCTCTTAGGTCATTCCTTACCCTATGGGATTGGAGTGATTTCCTTGGTTGAGTCTCCCAAGGTTGAGATTGATTACTTTCATATATCTTGTGTTGTGAGTGGGCATGTTGGACCTAAGCTTGCTTGGTTTGACCTTGCTTGGTTTCTTTGTTCATGTCGTGGGAAATTTTGTTTGACCTTGAGGGTGCCAAAAATTTCCTTTTGTGTGTATTCTATTCCTGAGTTTTTTGTTTTCGTTATCATGCAAGTTTCGGTGCATGTCTTCTTGCACTTTACCTGATTGTGCAAGTGATTGCTTGATTGACCCTATGTGATTTTGGAGTTTCTTTTGCATGTTATATTGTATTAATATTATAAATATGGTAATAGAAAATGAATGATCATATTGTTAGCTCATAGAGATTTTTGCATGCTATCATATGAATGATGCATTTGTGTGAAAGTGATTGGGTGATGATGAAACCATGTTTGTATTTGTGCCTATGTCAGAATTGTAAATCCCTCTCTCCTTCTCTCTCTCTTCTCATTGGTTTAATGAAGATGCTTATCTTTGAGTATGTGGTGTATTTAAATCCATGGTATGCTTTTCTCTTATGAGAAAATGTTTATGCATTCACGGAAGTTTGTTTTACTAGATCAACCTTGGGTAAAGGACCTAAGTCCCCATGTTGCACTCATAATCATGGGACATGTATGAATATGAATAGAAAATCATTTTTCATTTAGTAGAAGTTTAGAGAAAAAGGGAATAGTGAAACCATTTTCATGTTAATGATAATTGCATAATAGGTACATCTTGTTGGTGAGGCCTATAGTCCCCAACTGCATTGTTAAGTATTAAGAAATCATCTAGATGTTAAATTATTGTACCTTGATTAAAACTACAAAATGTTGAATGTATGTTGAAATGATAATGTTGCATACCTTTTTTTAAGTAAACATTGTAATGATATTTCACTATGTGTGGAAAATAAATGTGGTTAAAAAATGTGTGGAGTAAGGTGATTTACCACTTAATAATAGTGAATGTGAATGTGAGAGATATTATGGTATTGCTGATTTACTCCATGTAGCACTATGATGTATTATATGGATGTTGGGAGTGCATGTTCTTGGAAAGTTGTATTGATCTTGCATAATTAGAGGTGGATAATGGTTTTATTTTGGTATGAGGAAATTGGAAAAAGGTACTCCCTATTATGTGAACATCCTACAGGGTGATCCCACAATAGTGGTTTACAATTTTTGGCCAAACTGGACACTGAAATAATTTTTTTTAACTAAATCTTCACTTTCAGGCACCTATAGTGGCTAAATCATGAGGAATTTGAAGATGATGCAAACTAGATTTTTGCGAATTTTTTTCTGTAGATTCTAAATTTATTTTTTTTCAAAATTTTGGAATCATATTGCACTTCTTTTCCATCTCCCTCAAAACTAGTTTTTTTCAGAAACAACATTTTAAAAGTGGCTCAACTGTATAATGCATAACTTTTTTTCCATGAAGGATAAAATTCTAATTCTTTCGAATTTAGATTTGTAACTATGATATCTAGTGCTTCCACTTGGTTAGATAGTTTTTTATTAAATATTTTTTCTTTAATGAAGTCTTGAAGTCAAACCAATTACAATTTAGACATAGTGCGATCGTATAATGTGTAACATTTTTTGAATGTATCGAAATTCAATTTATTTATTTTTGTTAGATTAAGGAGTCCAATATCTGGTGCACTCATGTTTTTTTTTTGATAATCTTCTATTTTTTCCACATGTGTAGAACAAAGAGTTTTTTTTGGTGAAAAACCTACATTCACAAGAAATAAAAAATAAATATAATAATAAAATTTAATTTAATTAAAATTATACTTTTTTAGAAGCTTATAATAAGGACTACATACTTACAATTTTTTTTTTTAAATGAATTCATTTGATCCCCCAAAAGGTAAATCAAAAGTGGTTTTTTATCAACATTCTGATATGTGTAAAGGAGACTCCGTTATAGGTACGGTTTAAAACTAGCAGGGTTCTATCCAAGGGGGCTTGGTCTAAGGTGGTTTGATCAAACCCTATTCAATTGGAATCCTTTAAATGGAACTTTTCAAGGCTTAAATCATTATCTTTTCTAAAAATATGTGATTTCAGCAAAAATCATGATCTCCTAGAAAGTGTAAACCACTATTGTGGTAGCACCCCTAGGTGTTAGTGTACATGTTGAGTGTTGTGAATACCCTGTACTTTCTTTGTGTTCCCATGGGCTGGTGAGACTATGTACCCATCCATGGAGGATATGTTGTATTTGGGGAGTGGGATTAACCATACCATTATGTGTGCTTGTATGTTTGTTACCTGATTGAGGGCCTACCCACGTGCGGTTAAAATTTATATATATAATTAAGAGTTTTCCAAAACTTAGTTTCGTAGAATCTCTTCTTTTGGATTCGATAGTCCCTCAATCCATGATGGGGTAGTAGTAGCCACAAATTTCATTGGGCGTAGTGTGTAGTGTACGCATATTGTGGCGCAGAGTGGTCTCATCTCAACCGATCTTAAGGAAAATATTCACTACTTCCCCTTATGATAGATCAGGGTACCTGATCCATACATGCTAGCCTAATCCCCATAGTTTTGTGTAAAACAACATTGGTTTGTTAGTATTGCTTGGCCGTTCATAGGGAGGTTGAGTTGGCATTAGCGAGTCGACCTCATCCATATGAGAGGTGAGGCTCAAGTAGCCCCATATTTCTTTTATATTCATATATGTAGGGTATGTGCAGGATCATGGTGCGCCAAAAAGTGGAAATATTTGTAGGGTATGTGGCTGACGACCTTTTTTTCACCCAAAATTAATGAAACAAAAAAGGTTTTTAGAGGAGATTCTCATCTTTCCAAAAATATAAATTATGATTTAATTTGAATTTAATAAATAATTATTATTCATTTTCTATTAGAATTACGACTAAAGTCCTAATCGATAGGCTGATTGAAAAACATCTATAAATTTCAAACGGTATCATATTTTTTGAATCCAAAACATGCATCACATTCTATGCTTCACATACTATAGGATTAAAAAAAGAAAAATTAAATTTCATGAATTTTTGACCAAGTTAAGGTGGTCGAGACAGACGAGGTTTTATATTTTCTAAAAGTTGTAATAAAAATTCATAATTAATTATTGCTTGGAAAAAAATTACAAAAAAATATGCATCACATCTGGACATGAGTCATCTACTTATATATAAAATCTTACAAAAAAATATTATCATTTTATTATGGTTAGGGTGGTCAGACAGACACCTACTTCTTATTTTTTCCCTGAAATTTAAGTACTACTGCATTGAAATTTCAAATTTTCACCAAATAGATTTTATTTATTTTTAAATAAAACTAGTATTTTAGAAACTAAATTCAATTTTCTACAAATTCTATTCACATATTTTTGAAATAATATAGATAACTTATTCAAATAATTACGAAAAGTTGCCTAACACTGATTTTTCTGAATTTTTTGCCACTTAAGGGCCTATTTTTTGCATGATGATCTTGCACATACCCTACATTATATATTTTGTATCTACACGTGTCCTACCATGATGCAATAGATATCATGCCACATCATACTGATGTTCCAACATAGTGTTGGTGATGATGCCACGCTCTTAGATGCGTGAAGGTGCACAATGAGATTGTGTTATGGTAACCTACTTGTGTGATGAGTGTGATGGGGCCTCATACACTTGTAGGGGGACATTCATGTTTTCTCTCAACAATGTTTGGGTTGGTTGGCATATGCGTATGTCCTAGCCATGTATACCTCTCGCTACGATGAGTACTTGCGTGTGACCTTCCCATGAGGTATTGCTATGCGGGATGTGTTTTGCACATGCCTACTTCCGCAGAGCCACGGACACACTGATATGCAACATATGACCAGTACCTTCCCTCTCTAGCTGGTGTATGACCATGCTGCACTGAGACACGATGCGGGATGTGGCCAAGGTGCATAGTCCATGCAGATAGACAAGGAGTGTGTGGGCCACTTGGTGAGTCCATGCCACATGATGACGCGATGCGAGGTGTAGACGAGGAGTACACCTCATGCCATGTGGTTGGTGTGTGCACTCCACCACACATGAGGAGCTATTGCAATAGTCATACATTGTTCCCTCCTTCCTCATTTGGTTGCTAGTTTAGTCACATAGTTATGTGTTGTACCATTTCAAAGATTGTGAATCTTCTTTTGGTTATTGATGACTTTTATTTGATTTTGAAGACCTGCAAAAATTTGATTTATCTTTTTTATGATGGTTTAGCCACACCTTGTGATCTTATTTGCACGTAGCCCTTGTGGTTACATATGATTTAGTGTTGAAATTGTGTGCATTTCTTGCTTTATTGTTGTAATTGAATCCTTATTTGATATTTATTTATGATCTCTGGTGGCTAAACTAGTTCTCTATTTGTTGTTTTCAAATGTTGGTCTTCTGTTGTAATGTGATTCCTCATCGAGAATAGGAGAGTTGGACTCACTTGAGTGTATATGAGGAAGTAGACGCAGGGAACCTTGAGGATGGGGTATGTGGGGTTGTTGCATAGCTAGGAATCACTACCCAGCTATGTGTGTTGACTATCTCTTGGAGGCTAACCACCTTATTCAATAAGAGATAGGTCATTGTGGTCTTGTTTGGATGGTCTCATCATGTGTGTGTGGCCTAACACCATCAATCCACTGAGTGTGAGGTATGGATTATGTGAGATGGATATTGGCTCTTGGATCATGGATTATGTATCATGAATTAGTATGTTGCTTACCGATGTCTAGATGGACCTTTGTGTAGCCTTTTTATGTGATTCCCAGTTATGTAAGTATGTATTTATGCATAAATGCATGTTTCATCTTGGATATGGTTACATATGAAAAGTTCAAAAGTTGGTTTATTGTGCTTTAGAAAGTGTAAATTGTTATATTTTGTGGAAAATGATGCCAAATATGTTCTAATGTGTGAGATTGAAAGCATGTGGAAAACAATTATTGTTGCAAACAATGGTGTTTTGGAAAGGATTGATTGCTTATGCATCTTCTTTACCCTATTCTTAGTGGAAATTAATGTATTCTTGGATGAATGTGGAAGTTAAATAAATGCTAATATTGAGAATTGTGACACATGTGATGTTAGTAAGATTAACCATGTTATTCTTAGAAGGGTGAATGATATATGGATGTCCTTTCTATTTCATTTAGTGATGACTGATGTATATTATATTTCTCATCCTTGGAATGACGTACAATATTTTAGGGTTGATTAGTAGATTTTGAGTACTAATATGTGACATGGCTGCATATTGAGTTTAGATGACTTCAAGGAGTAAGTCAAATCTTAGGGAGGGAGGATGTAACACCTCTCTAAACCCAAGCTGGTAAGATAGTATTTTTATTTTGATTTGATATTTTAAATGTTTAAAAAATGTTATAATAATGAGATTTGGCATTGATGATTAAGGGAAAAGGTTAGCATGATTAGTCATTATGTTGGATTACATGCTTATATGTTTATAAACTGTTATCATTGTTGTTGTGTGACTATGCACAAGAAGGGGATGATATCATAACACTCGTATCTGAGAGGCTTACAATATCATGACCCTCTCCTTGATGATTGATGTTGCTTTGACTATATGATATATGTTGTATGCACATGTGCTTTGACATGTAATTAGAGTGATGTAGGTACTGAGTATCGACTCCACCTGGATCCATAGGCCTGAGCGTACTCATATTCCCCGATGGTGGTTACTGGAGGTAGTCACAGGCCAAATGTCCCCTTTACTAGCCCACTGTACCCTAATAGTGTAGTGTTTCCTTGTCGATTTCTTACCATCTGATTACCTAACGGTAATGTCTAGAGCACCTATCAGCCATATGTTTGGCACACTTTTTAGTTGTATGTGGTTTACCAGCATGTCTCTTTGAGCTATTTTGTCTTGGTTTTCATGAATCTGTTATGTGGCTATTTATTTTTGTTGTCAGTGTCTTGATGTTGTTTTTATTGGCATCTTCACATGATTTTAAATATGGCATTTTATAGTATTTTATTGATGAGAGATTTGAATGGTTTCTTTTCCATGATGTTTTAAATATGTTATTTTAAATTATTTTTATTGATCATTCAAGAGAATGATATATTTCATTTGGAAAATTTTAAATGATTTTATTATCCATTTTGTGAGCTCTCATAGCCTTATTTAAATTTTATTTGGGGGATTTATGTATTTTAAAGTTTGGATTTAAATTATTATTTTTTATATGAAAGAGGGAATATTGGATATTTAGTGATTTTAATTAATTGCTTTGGAGAGCATTAATAGTTTGTTTAATAAAATGATTTATTTCATTTCATTGTCAGGAGTTTGGTTAAAGGAAAATGGCAGCCTTGCCTTTGATATAGATTTTATTTTCTTTTGGGAAGCTTTAATAGCATGCTTTAATTAAATTTCTTATTTTTATTTTGTATGGTTTTGAGAAAATATAAAAGGGAAGGAATTTTTATTTCACAAATGGGGGAGTTATTCTTTTGGAAGGGAAGAAATTTTTTGTTTTGGAAGGAGGAGGAAAACCCCATGAATTGGGCAACAGAGTTGGGGAGAAATGTGGAGTTTTTGTTGAGAAGATTTTGTGGGCATTAATTGTTGATTTCAACTTGCCATTTCCTCCTTGTTTTCCTGGTTTGGAACCCAAACGTGCTTTACAATTAGAACATTCTCTCATTTAAAATTTGGGGCAACATTGAGGTATTTATTTTGTGGTTCTTCAATCCCTTTAATTTCTTGTGCTATTGAATGCAATTTAGCTTGGGAATGGAAGCTTTGTATTTCCTTATGGAAAAATTATTCTTTTGTTCTTTTTTTATGAGTTCTTTGGAGTTGAATAATGCTTGTTTTGGATTCAAATTTCTGCCCTATAGCTTTTCTTATGGCAGATTTTTTCGATGCCAATAAATCTAAAATGTGTTGTTGAAAAAATAGATTTCTAGGATCTTTCATTTCATTTCTCTTTTTGCCCAATTTGTAAAAAAAATAATTTCCTTTGCTTCTCTTTAACCATCTATTATAATTGTAAAATAAAATTTCATTCCATGTAGAAACATCGAAATATTAACTAGGTCTTTGTCTGATTTTTAATCCGGGCACTTTCATTTTTCATGTTTTGCCCAGCCATGCCTAAAATGACTTTTTTTTTAACAACACCTTATTTTAGATTATAAAATTGAAAATTAAAGATGAAATCCATATAGAAACATTGAAATAGGAACTGGATTGTTATCCGATTTTAGATCTGGACACTTTTAATTTTTATGAAATTTCTATGCCTCTTTCTCATGCATTTGAACAACAACTAGAACCATGTTTTGTGCTACCGCTACTTGGTAGATTTTATCTAATTTAAAAGTGATTTTATGGGATTATTTAATGAGGTTCATACCGATTATATGATTTTTTCTTTTATGAAGTCAACAGTGAATGTTTGAAGGTATTTGATATGCTTGTGAGTGTATGATATCAATTGTTTGAATGATTTCATAGCAATGTTTGCTTGGCTGTGTTAAATTGATTTTATGATGGATTTTAATGGTTTTTCATTGTTTCATATTATCTTTTGGTTCCCCGTTTGGTTAAAAAATATGTGGTAAAATAATTGTAAGATAATCAATCCCCGTGCATGGCCTTGAGTGCTTGTAAAGGCTAAGGATGAACTCGAGAAGGCCTATCTATCTGCAGGGCATTGATTTGGGAATGATTGAGCTTCCTCATATGTATGAGAGGTTTACTTGTTCCATGTGTGCCATCCCTTTGAGCATACATGATGACACTCCATCCGATCTACACTCTAGTACCTCATACCTTAGTAGTCATGAGCAGTACCCGACATGTTATTGTATGTGCATCTTCATGTTGTTTCAATGGATTTAATGCATTGTATTCCATGTTTGCTCCATGTTTGATGTGAGTGTTGGCTATATGTTACCCTTTCCTTACTCTTCTGCTTGGGCCTTGTGACTACCTCTGAGCATGGTGGGGTGGCCTCTTTTGAGTCCACATGGTAGGGAGGTGTTGTCACCGCCATTGGGGACCGGTGTACAGGTTATTGGAGCACCAGTTGGAGTTGATATCTCTTGTTCATATTTAATCAATTGATGTATTTAGGTATGTGCAAGATCATGATGGGCCAAAAAGTTGTAATATGATGCGTATGTGGCTGATGAGTTTTATTTAACCCAAAATTGATGAAACAAAAAGGGTTTTTAAAAGAGATTCTTAGCTTTCCACCAATATAAATTATGCTTTACTTTGAATTTAATAAGTAATTATTATTCATTTTCTATTCAAATTATGACTAAAGTCCTTATTGATAGGCTGATTGAAAAACATCCATAGCTTTCAAACACTATCACATTTTTTAAATCCAAAACATGTGTCACATTCTATGTTTCACATAATATAGGATTAAAAAAGGAAAAATTGAATTTCATGAAGTTTTGACCAAGTTAAGGTGGTCAGACATATGCATTTTTATATTCTCTAAAAGTTGTAATAAAAAAATCATAATTAATCATTTACTTGGAAAAAAATTACAAAAAAATATGCATCAGATCAAGACATGAGTCCTCTACTTATATCTAAAATATTATAAAAAAAATACTATCATTTTATTATGGTTAGGGTGGTCAAACAGACACCTACTTCTTATTTTTTCCCTGAAATTTAAGTACTACTACATTGGAATTTCAAAATTTCACTAAATAGATTTTTTTTCTTTTTTTAAACAAACCTAGTAGTTTAGAAACTACATTCAATTTGCTATAGATTATATTCTTACATATTTTTAAAATAATATAGATAACTTATTCAAATTTTTATGTCAAGTTGCCTAACTCTAATTTTTCTGAATTTTTTGCCACTTAAGGGCCTATTTTTTCCATGATGATCCTATACATACCCATTTTATTCATGGCTCTGCCATTGTACTCATGTATATTCTTTTATGTGTATATTGTACTCTCTTGAGAGAGAAAATTTAATCATATATATTAATGAGAAGAAATGTGATGTTTATATTTGGCTTACAGGTTCCAGTGTTGGTATTGGACTCACATGTACTATGGTGATTATTCTATAGCCTTTCTTTCCTAAGTTTCATGCAAAAATTAGATCTTCAGCTATTTATTTCATTCATGCTGTAATCTACAAAAGTTCTAGTGCATTGTAGCTATATGTGATTGTTTTGTGTTGTTGCAAAAGTTTTGGTGCATTAGAGCTTTTTGTATGTATTCTATATATTTTTGGAGCAGAAGGTTCCAAAGTAGAAGGATCCAAAGCAGGAAGTTCTGGAGTAGGAAGTGCCACAGCAGGAAGTTTCAAAGTAGGAAATTTTGGAGTAGGAAGTTTTGGAGTAGGGGGTTCCGAAGCAAAATTTTTGGAGCTATCTTATTTGATCCTGTTCATATTTTCTCTGGAGGGTGGATTAGTCCTCTCCTTTGGGTTGTGTTTGGCCATGCTCGGCCATGTATGTTGTCGATGTATATTGTATTGGTAATTTCTTTTTGTGTAATTTATTCTTTATGTTATCAAAACAAAATTATGTTGTCTTCTTTTGGCTCTTACCCTTTCAGGTTGCATAGCAGGATGTAACATCACCTCTACTAAGAATTGTGAGAATGTGGATGCCTTGGCAATGACCGTTGTTGCACCAAAAAATAGAAAAGAATTTTGGCAACTACAAACAATAGGTGTCTAGTAAAGGTATTTGTTCGAGTGGTTATACATGTGGCAATATTATCTTTGATAAGGAGGATTCCCATCCTATAGAGGTTACACTCTACAAGGTTTGTAGGGATTCACTTGTCAACATAACACATCCGCACTCGTGGTACTTGAACTTTCCTCAAGCACCCATTTTATAGACTAACTAGAAGTAGCTTGGCTTTAGCCTGTTACCGGTTGGGTCGTTCCCTTGGGGTGAGTACTTTTTCCCACCAAGGTAGGCACTCTAAAGGATTAAACACATAGACGATGGGTCTAGTTTCTGATCACCAAGTTTGCATAGGGTGAGAGCATACTCCCTACCATCTCAAGCATAACAAGCAATGTTCATTCATCCTCTAGTTAAATCTATATGGTGGAAGACAATTGTTCATTTTAATGCACCAATTGAAATGTATTATAAGCTAAAAGACAATCGGTTTCATAAATAAAAAGTATTTGGCCAAATGTCCTGCAAAACCAGAGATTAGTAGTTCTTCAATATTAGTCTTCAACAATCGACAACTACACCACTTGTTAGTCCAAGCATTAGCTACAAATATTCATAGTAAAGCATAATGAAAATATAAGCATGAATATAAAATAATCTAGCAACGAACATATAAACATCAGAACAAAAAAAATTTAAAAAAAATTACAAAATCTTATGTATTAGACGCATAATTTTCCTATTCAACCCTGTGACAAATGAAATTGATTAGAAAAGTATCTTGTTGCTCAGTATTAAATAGTTATTTAAGAGCTAAAAGTAAATCATAATAGAAATAGTTCATTAAAAGTGGATAAAAAATGAAAAAATCCAAAAAAAAGACTAGTAAAAGCTTACTTAAATAGTTATTTCAATAAAAACTAGATGAAAAAGGGGAAAAATATATAAAGAATATTTAAAAAATCAAAAGATTGGCCATTTTATGTTTCAGTACACAATCGATGAAAACAAAAAGAAATTTGATGAAAATGGAAACAATCAAAAAATCAAATTTGAATAAATCATAGTTTCAGTTGAATAGTATTCGGCTAGATAGTATTCATTCAGACACCATTCAGCCGATTTGGATTTGGCCAAATCCAACCACATGGCAGGTGACATGGTAGAAAAGTCACCATTTTATCAAATTTCTAGAAATTTTCAACTTCTATTGAATATTTCTTCATTAAATTATTTAAAAAAAATAAAAATAAAAATACCTTTTTGTAGAGCTGACAGTGTTGAATCCAATATATATATATATATATATATATATATATATATATATATATATATATATATATATATATATATATATATATATATATATATATATATATATTAGTATATAAATATTTGAAAATATTGCAAGTAGGTTGTTCAAAGTCAAAAAGAGGCTCAGTTGAAATTAAATAAAAAATAGTAAATCATCATAAAACAAATTGCAAAACATATGATGCCCTAAAGGAGAGAATCCTCTTCAAAGGGTTTTTTTTTTTAAATGAAAAAAAAAACAATAGTTGACGTCAACTGAAAACTACCAAATTCAGGTAATTTTGACTTTAAAATGTTATTAAGAGAAAAATATACATTAAATTTCATTTTTTATCCATGCCCTAGATATTGAAGTTAGTTATTAAGGAAAAGAAATCAGGAGAAAATGAAATTTTTTTCTGTATGTTTCTTGACGTCAATTGAATGTCACTTTTTCTTGAAATTTTCAACATAACAAAATCTGCTTTTAAATTGATAAAATATATCAATTTTATAAAAAATAAAAAATAAAAAAATTACAAGAATAAAATTCAACAAAAGTTCTACATTTTATTAGTTTACAACATTTTTAAATTCAAAACATAAATACCACTTTTATGTGATTGAAGTTGAGAACTTTTTCTCATGTTGGCCAATTCCTTTATAAAGTGTGACATAGGTTTGTACTTTTACCCATTAGTTTTGCATTTATAACTAGTCAATTACATCATTTAGTTGCATTCACATCATTGCATTTAGTCTTAATCACATCATACAATCCTTTATTTGAGTGAACCACCTCAATTTTGAGGTTCTATCTCTCTCCTTTTAGTGAAAGATCCTAAGAGTGTAAGAGAAGTATATAGACACCACAAAATTGTTGGTTCACCCCCATTTTTTGAGGTTCCAATTTTAAGATTATCTTCGACAAGATGCATTAACTAAGGCTTGCAGATGCAAAATAGGACCAAATAACATAGAAAGAAGCCTAATTTAAGCAAGGAGGGTGCAAACAAGTGTGAAAGTGTAAAGGACAACATTTTTTTACAGTACATTTAGCCCCCACTTTAGTGAAAGGAGGAACTTGCTTCAAACTCACACTAAAGTAGACAAACTCACATCAAGAGGGGTCTAAATGTACTAATGCTAGTAGGATAGTATGACAATGCTCAAGAGGGTTACACAAGCCCCCAAGATCAAGATACTATGGTAAACTAACATATGCACAAAAGAACACACCTGAAAATGATATAAGGAGCAACAAAAAGGAACAACACTACCAATGACAAATAGAAAAGAAAAGAAAACTAAACTAAAGGGGTTGATCAAGTCTCGACCATTTGTCTTGCACACTATGGATCAGATCTAAGTTGTTTGTCCAAAAATGTTTACAAGTGGAAAATGATGGCCACTATGCAAACCAAATGCACACTCACAAGAGCTAGTGGAACCTCAGACCATCCATTAGGTGAGCCCCTAGTTATACACATAAAAATGTGGCTGGTATGTTCTCAAAAAACAAGCAAGTGGCTATGGGAAAGTCACACCTATGTTCGGCTCCCATATGCACAACTATACCGAAGCTATACCTCCTAATAAATTTGATAAGGCACCACACAAAAATGAACTTTAAGCTCCATGAGGCAAGAAAAGCTTTGTATGCTTGACACCGATGAACAAACAAGATGGCACCACAGCTAAGCAAAGTGTGTTATGCAAGGTGGCCATACAATAGATATTGCAAAGGAGTGCAAGGTACATTCAAAGGAGTTTTTCTTAGTTCATGTAAGATCTTAACTTAGGGGACATTTTGCCTAATGTCCCAAAGAGAGGACCAATAGAAGAATAGAAGATTCACAACTTAGGGGATGCATGTGTCCCATCAAGCCACTAAGAGGAATATAATATGCTAAGATATATCACGCTATTGAAGGACATCACACCCAATATCCCCAAAAAGAGAAAGATGCATCGCATGAAGTAAGAAGGCTAGACACTATGAAACATGAATTGCAAAAGAATAATTCCAATGTATGCCTCCACCTTAAAGAAATTGCTAAACACCATGCTATGAGCAATTACTTTGAAGTAGTAAATGATAAATGCTAACAATAAAAAGAGCATGAGATCTTATTTGGAAAGCCCTATGCCAAGTCATATGTCTCCAAATGAAGATACATCATGGAAAGGAGTTTCCCTCAAAATCAAATCCAAAAATTGCATAAGGGATCCATAGATTTGGGGTCAATATTTCTTTCCCACAATGTTGTTTAAAGAGCTTAGAAATGTCATCTTTCCCCAAATACTCATGGAACATGAAGAATGACACAAAGAGAGCAAATAAAGAGAAAAATCATTTTGGGTGAAAATGAAAGAGACCTAAATTTCTTGACACCTTGCATCATCCGCAAAAGAAAATCAAAAGACAAAGAAAAGATAAAATTTTGCTACATAGAGAAGAATGTACATACAAAATGATACATTGAAAATTGTTGTCCTATGTTTTAGGACATATAGCAACTAATTTTCCCCAAGTTTGATTCAAGGATACCTTAGAGATCACAATAAAGGGATGAAATGTGGGAAAGAGATCTGTAATAAGGTGTCCTAGGGTGTGGTTAAAGGCTAAAACAGGGTTCACCACCAACCTAGGGCTTGGAAAGATAAGAAATGTAAATGATATGCAAGATTCAAGTAAATAATGTAGAAATGAATTCAAATCAGAACAATAAATTGAGAATGTATAGAAGTGAACCTAAGATATGAAGAGGTTTTTATGAAGGTATAAAATATTGGAAATATTGATTTTTAATGCACTCTGGGACTCATACACTAATAGGGGTGATTTAGTTCCATATTATGGTTTCAAACCAAAATAGAATCTAGAACTGCTAAATCGGGACCTATAGAAAATGTTTGAAAATATGTATACTAGGATGCATACACCACAAGTGTCAATTTAGTCCTAGTATCAAGGTTGCTCCAAAACTATAATGTCATTTAGTGCTTTCCTTTAGCTTCCCTCCTACCAAATATCTGGTTCTGAAACACTAAATTCTGCCATGTAGATGACTTTGCGTGATCTTGCAAACAAGGTTACAAATTTGATAACTTTTGCAACTTGAAATTTTTTCTCCAATCTAGCTCTTCAATGGATATTGAACCTAGATATTCAAATCAAACATCAAAGATGGGAAAATAAATTATTTTATTAGTGGATAGGGGTTTTCCTTGGTCAAACCTTGTTTTGGTAATCAAACATTGAAATGAAATGAAATAGAAAGAAAGAATGATGAATGCACAATAAGTGATGTTGCAACTCACCAAACCCTTGATCAAAAGGATACAAACTTCTATGTAAAGGCTAACATGAATGTGGATCTTGACTCTTGCTTGAATGTTGTAGATATTGACTTTAATGCTTTCTTAAATCATGAGATACCTGCATCACAAGTGTTAGCTCATAAACAAACATGATGCATTATGACTTTGACATGATGCTTGATTCTTGATTGATGCTCCAAAGTGCTTGATGACCACTCTTGAATGCTCTTGAATGCACTTGTAACCATAAATTTTCTATAGTGCTTTAATACTTGCATTTCTAGATGACTTGTAAGCTTGCAAGGAGAAAAATATGTGAAATAACCTTGTATAATTTATACTTGTTTACACAAAATTTCTTGATATTACAACACTACAAAATGACATTAGATCTAGGAGAATGAAATCTTGCCAAGAATTGAATTCAAAATTAGGTCCAAGAAAAGCGGGACTCATACGCCAGTTGTGGCATATGAGTCCCAATAAGCTAAGCTTGGGACACATTTCTTAAGAAATGTTGTATTTTATGCTAAATTTAGGTTTAGGACCCTAAAACTTAGGTGGGACCCATATGAGCAAGGTGGTGTATGAGTCCCATATCACTAAATCTAGGCCACATAGACCAAAATCATTGAATTATGATTGGTCATTATGTATGTTTTTTGATTATCCTTGGAAAGATGCATTAAATAAGGCTTGTGGATTCAAAATAGGACCAAATAAGGCATATAGAAGCCCAATTTTAGCAAGGAGGGCCCAAACAAGTGTGAAAATGTAATGGAAAACATTTTTCTACACAACAGATGGTTCTAATAGCCTCACCTAAGGGGGTTTCCACCCAGTTGTTATCAAATCGACATGCTCTTCCAAGATGGTGGGTTAAAGGAAGTTGATAAATGGGTATGTGCAGGATCATCATGGAAAAAAGAGGCCCTTAAGTGGCAAAAAATTCAGAAAAATTAGTGTTAGGCAACTTGACGTAAAAATTTGAATAACTTATTTATATTATTTGAAAAATATGTAAGAATAGAATTTGTAGAAAATTGAATTTAGTTTCTAAACTACTAGGTTTATTTATTTATTTTAAAAATCTATTTGGTGAAAATTTGAAATTTCAATGCAATAGTATTTAAATTTCAGGGAAAAAATAAGAAGTACGTGCCTGTCTGACCACCCTAACCATAATAAAATGATAATATTTTTTCATAATATTTTATATATAACTAGAGGACTCATGTCCGGATGTGATGCATATCTTTTTTGTAATTTTTTCCCAAGTAAATAATTAATTATGAATTTTTATTCCAACTTTTAAAAAATATAAAAACTCATATGTCTGACCACCTTAACTTGGTCAAAACTTCATGAAATTTATTTTTTCTTCTTTTAATTCTATAGTATGTGAAGTATAGAATGTGACGCATGTTTTAGATTCAAAAAATGGGATACCACTTGAAAGTTATAGATGTTTTTCAGTCATCCTATCGATCAGGACTTTAGTTGTGATTCTAATAGAAAATGAATAATAATTATTTATTAAATTCAAATTAAAGCATAATTTATATTGGTGAAATTTTGAGAATATCCTCTAAAAACCCTTTTCGTTTCATCAATTTTGGGTAAAAAAAAGGTCATCAGCCACATACCCTACAAATACCCATAATATTGCCACTTTTTGGCCCATCATGATCCTGCACATACCCAAATGTTAGGACCCATTCTAAAGCTAGTCAAAAATCTGAAAAAACTACTAGATAGAAGAATTATATAGTTAGGGATATTACTAACGAGAACCAGGTGACCTTGGAGTAGATTGGCTCTAGAAGAAATAATAAATGTTGATTCTCTCTTGGAACATTTGAGGACGTAATAGCCTTCATAAGAAGAACATTCTTAGGGATCTCATTAAATAATTCTAGCCGGATATTTTACTTATTTAATAAACTAAGATAACTATTGCTAACTTTGATAAATCAAGTAAATACATTTGGCCCAATACCCTCTACAAGGTAGTTGATGCCAAGGGGGCCTCTGGTGGTTTGGATACGATGCAAAAACCCTTAATATTTCTCTAATTTTTAAGAATAGAAAGTTCTTTAATGTTCGTTTCTCTCAAATTTTTGCTCTTCATGAGTGGATTCTCTCCAATATATATGCACCTAATAATTTTGTCCTGAGAAGAAATATTTGGGCTGATCCATTGGGATGTGAAATATCTTTCCTACAAAGTCACTGGATGGTGTTGGGTGACTTTAACACTCCTCTCTTCCCCTCCAAGAAGATGGGAGGTAACATGAAGCTGACTGACAGTATGTTGGATCTTAATAACCTATTTTTAGATGGTGTTATGTCTAACTTAGAGCTTGAAGGTTTCTCTTTCACCTTGTCCATAAAAGGGTCAAATATCTAGTCTTATTCAAGTTAGACTTGATCTTTTTCTTGTGTCCTCCAATTAGGATGTGTCTTCCACTCTCTCTTTATTCTCTCTCTTGAGGATTGGCTCTGATCAAACTCCTCTATAGCTCCACTAGAACACCCCTCCTCCTAAGGCGAAGTGCCCCTTCCAGTTTGAATGGATTTGGTCACATCACCCTTGTCTTAAAGAGCTCCTATTGGATTGTGGAGTATTAGGGTTTTTGGTTCTTCTGTGTTTAGACTCGTCTTCAAACTAAAATTCATCAAATATAGCTAGAAATTTTGGAGTAAGAATTTTTTTGGTAATATATTCTCTCAAACAAAACCCATTAAGAAGTAGGTTAGAGAGGTTTAAAAGTCCATATAGAATTGGGAGCGCTAGTGGATTTCGTTGATAAGGAAAAGACTTTGTTAAGTGACCTTCACAACATTATTGAGAAGGAAGATATTTATTGGAATTAGAGGGAAAGAAATTAATGGCTTCATTAGTGGGACAAGAATACCAGGTTTTCATATGACTATCTGTAGACATTCAAAGAAAATTTTGATTGCTGAATTAATCTTTATGGATGATTCTTCCTTGATTTCTAAGGAGGATACTGCTCAAGTTGGTGTCAATTTCTTTCATAACTTGCTCAATTTGACCATGATTATTCATCTAGTTGATGATATTTTAGAGGTTATTCCTCTCTCTATGTCCCCATAGGATGTTATGTTCATGGAAATATGTGCTTTGGTTGATGAGATCAGGAAGTTTGTCTTTTCTCTTAGCCTTTTCAAGGCCTTGATCCTTGATGGCTTCCTTCCATCATTCTTTCAAATGTATAGGGATATCATTGGTCATGACCTTGGTTGTTAAGGAATTCCTCTCCTCTAGTAAGATTCTTAAGGAGTTCAATAAAACTTTCATTATTCTCATTCTCAAACATTATGGTGCCAATAGGCTATCCATTTTTTTCCCTATCAACCTTTGTAAAATCATCTATAAAATCTGCTCTAAACAATTGGTCAATCACATTAAACCTTCTCTTGATAAGCTAATACACCCTTCCCATAAAGGCTTTGTACCAAGCCATGAAATTATTTCTGTTGTCATGTTGGTCCATGAAACTCTTCATTCCATGAGTAAGAGAAAAAATGAAAGTATGTCCCTCAAGCTAGTCATCTCCAAAGCCTATGTTAAATTATCCTAGAATTTTTGTTTGATGTCCTACAAATATTCGGGTTCTTTGGAAAAATATTAAAGCTTATTCAAGGATATGCTACTTCCCCCGTGTTCTTAGTGGTCCTTAATGGTACTCCATAAGGGTTTTTAATGACATCTAGTGGAATATCGAAAGGGGATCCCTTGTCCCCTTATCTCTTTAATTTGATGGATGAAGTCCTTAGTTGCAACGCTGTGAAATGTGTTTTGAATGACCTACTTTAGGTAGATTTTCTCCCTCTTCTATTTCTCAATTGATTTCTCATCAACATTTCATGGATGACATGATTCTTTTAGGGGAAGCCATGATGGTGGAGGTCAAGGGATGGATCCATATTCTTAAAAGGTTTCCTTTGGCCTCTAGATAATGCATTAATCTTGCTAAAAGTTTTTTTTTAAAATGTTTCCCATCAACTCCAAAATAGGATCTTCAGGATTCTTAACTGCCAAATCCTTTCCCTCCCCTTGACCTACTTAGGAATTCCTCTCACCATAAACAAGGTTGATAATTTTTTGCGGTCTAACTTATTAGAAATATTCCAAAAAATGCTAGTGGCTTGGAAGGGGGCCCTTCTCAAAAATGAAGGTAAACTTCTTCTTCTAAAGTATACTCTTCAAAGTTACACTATGTACTTAATTTCCTTGTTTATTATACCCTCTTCATGGTCCTTGTTTATTTCCAAAATTAAAGAAAAGAATCATTAGTCCATGGTGAATTAGGAAACTATATGCTCTAGGAAACTGTATGGTCCAACTAGAGTTGAGAAAAACTAAACATCTGAGCATTTCTCTCATCACCAAAGTCACTTGGAAACTTTTGAATATATATGTTGAATGGAATTTGATCCTATAAGATAATTATCTACATGGTAGAGAACGAATCTCCAATTTTCATGATGTTAAATCCCCATTAGGGTCCATCATCTAGAATAATATCTGCAAAACTAAGAATTTGACTTCAAGGTAAGCATGGTTCACCAGTCATATTTGGATCAAAGGAAGCATGAAATTAATTGTTTAATTTTTTTATCAGAGGTTTGAATGACCTTGGGTGTTTACACTAATTGTGGATGTGCTTTGGTGTTTTGAAAGTGTGGTGTTGCATGTATGTGTGTATTTGGGTCCAAGTTAAGGTGTGTTGTTTTCCACCTTCATTCCTCTCCACCGTGGGAATTTTCTTGTGCCAACCTAATTTGAATTTTCACATTTAAGGTGCATAACTACCTTGTAAATTATTTTAAAGGTTAAGGATTGCATATATGAGTGATGATTTGATGGAGGATGTATGACTGATGTGTGTGATGCGAAGTGTTGAGATGTGAAGTGCAAAGTATAAAATGCAATGTGAGCTTTAATGCCTAAGACTACTGGAACTAGTGAATAGAAGTTGTGTACATTCTACAGAGAGAGTGAATATTCTATTGAAGCAGTGGTGGATCTTTTCTATTGCCCTAAGATGGATTTCTCATTGTAACAATCTTCTATCTTCTTATTTCTAATCTACAAGTGAGTTATTGGTAGTGAGCCCTTATTTTATTTCGGGTAGTGATCCCTCTGATAGTGATCCTATTGTATTCAATGTTACAATTACTTTATATTGTGATCTAGTCCTTGCCATGGTTTTTCCCTTCTTGGGTTTTCCATATAAATCAATTGTTTGCATGTGTTTGGATGTGTCTGCATTTTTATTTCTCATGATTACATTTTGCTAATGCATGATAAGGATTTAGTACTTGTCAATGGTTTAAGAGACTAATGCTAAATTAGTACAACAATGTGAGGATTCATAAGGATCTAAATGTTAATGAGGGTTTTGATGTTTTAATATGCAATAGATTCACCCCCTATCAGTTATCTTTTGCATTCAAAAAATTGGTATCAGAGTAAGGTTACTAAGAAGAAATCTTAATCGCTTGAGGTAGATCTAGGATTGTGCACAAGAAGGAGGCTCCTTTTTTTGATGGATCTCATTATGCATTTTAGAAGACTAGGATGGGAGGTTTCCTTATTTCACTATGGTTTAGAGTTTGGAAACTGTTGAAAATGGATATACAATTCCCAAAAATGATTTGAGTACTAATGATGAAATTAAGTCATATGGGAACAATGGAAAATCAAGGTATACTCTTTTGAGTGATCTTTCTCATTCAAAACATGTGAAATTTATGAGTCTTTAAACTGTTGGTGAAATCTAGAAAAAGCTAGAAAGTATCTTTCAAGGAAATGATAAGGTCAAGTAAGAAAAGATGTAAAATATGAAGATCAAGTTTGAAACCTAAGGATGACAGAAGATGAAGATATTATAGGCTACATGAATAGAGTGGAAAAAAAATTTAATTCCATAAGAGGTCTTTGTGGAAATCTAAAAGAAGATGAGGTGTTAAAGAAGGCACTAAGAACACTTTTTAAATCTTATAGTGATAAGGTTTCTACTATTGAGGAAGTTTAGAATTTGAATAATTATTCTATAGAATAGTTGTTTGGTGCATTAGCTACTTTTAATTAAGAGAGTTTGGTCCAAGTGATTCAAAAAGGGAGACTGCTTTTAATGTTGGAAAAGTAGTGAAAAATGTGGGTTCCGATCTAGATGAATTTAATGAGATGGAAGTAAACTTTGTCAGTGTAGTGTAGGAAAATGTATCCCTTTTTCAAACTTAATTTGGGGTATAATTAATAATAAAAAGAGCTTAATTATACCTTGATTTAGTGTTGTAATAAGTTTTTCCTTATTCACATTAATTTTAGGGCCCTTTCAGTTAAACAGACTTAATTTTTCCTTGTTTTTGGTGTTGTAAGGTGTACCTTTACACTTACACACTAATTTAGGGATTTATTAATTGATTGAGCTTAATTTAACTTAATTTGACCTTTTAATTCAAATCCAAGCCTAATTAAATGCAAATTTTTGAGGGATAAAACCCAAAATTCAAAAATTACATTACACAACACTTAACTTTGGAAGATGTTGGTCCTAGGTAAGTGACCTAGGACCCATTTTCCATAGGGAAAATGGGTCCTCACTTAGACCTATGACCCTATTTTTACATAATGTGTAACAGTGACCGATATGTGTCTTAGGTAAGTGGTCTAGGAATAATTCTCCCTATGGCGAATGGATCCTCACATAGACCTAGGAACCCACTTTGAAATATTTTTGTGGTTGTATTTTCATGATTTCAAATCTATAATTAAGTTTCATCTTGTGATATTTATATTTTGGGAATTAATGTTGAGATAGGTATAAATAAAAGGTTATTTCACTATGTTTCACCTAGATTTTCAAGCTAAGATCCTATAATTTCATAAGCAAAAAAGAATGCTTTCAAAATTGAGAAATTCAAGAAAAATTCAAGAGAATTTTCAAGGAATTCAAAGGCATATTTATAAAAGATTATTGCAGCAATCAATATTCATTCATCATATCAAAGATTTATTTCATCATATATGTTGTTTGAGATAATATGGTGATGTAGTGTTCAATATCTATGCAATTATTCAAGGACATTATCTCTAATCAAGTTTCATGATCAAGATCTACATTCATTGAGGCCACTTCATGCTAGTTTGCAGATTTGTACTCTAAGGTTTGGTGAGTTGTTGCATATTGTTGTTCATTTATCATTCCTTCCTTCATGATTTTCTATTTCATTTCAAGGTTTAATTACCAAAATAGGTTTTGAACAAGGAAAACCCCCATTCCCTAACAAACAATTTTTTTCTCTCTTTGATGTGTGATTGTAGATTTTAGGTTGAAGATCATTTGAGGAGAAAATTTGAAGAAAGTTACAAATTTGTCAAAGTTGCAAGAAAATTTGTTGAATCACAAAAAGTATTCTACATAGTTTATTATACTTTCTGATAGTAAACACCTATAATCTGGGAGTGTAGAACTGGTAGAAGAGAACCCAGAAAGCATTTTCTAGAAACCCTAGCCAGGACCCATTCACCATAGGGTGAATGAGTCCTTAGTGTACTTCAAAAGTTGAATTTTGGTGAAAGGTACACAACATTTCTCCCTTTCCAAATCTTCCTTTTGATTGTTGTTTTAGTTAGATTTAATTACTATTCTCCATTTGCATCTTATAACACACATTTTGAAAGAAACTAGGGAAATAGGTCCATTTTTCATCACTCCATTGTTGTGAACCCTATTTCCTTTCATTTCCTTTTGGTGAACCTATGTTTGATCCTTGCATTTTCTTATTTTTGAGTCCTTTTCCATCCTATATTTACATCTTTCATTCATTTGCATGTCTTTGCATTGAATTAGGTCTCATTTAGGGTGTCTAGTTTGCATTTAACTTTGTATTTCATTTAAGGTTTTTAGGATTGCATATTTTTCATTTTTTAAATCTAAAAATTACAAAAAAACTAGTCATCTTGCATATCATTTTACATAGCATTCATTTTCATTTGAAAATTGAAACAAAAATTGCATATCAAACTAGGTTTTCTAGGTTGTCATTTTCTCACATTTTACATTTTCATTTTATCCTTATTTCATAGAAAATTGAAGCTAAAACTTGTTGTAACAAACCAAAATCCTTATCCCTTTTATCGAAAACTTGTTGTAACAAACCAAAATCTAGAAAACTATCACTCAAAAATCTATAAAAATTTGTTTCAAAACCCTTACCTAGGACCCATTCCCCCTAGGGCGAATGATTACCTAATTAGGGTCATAAGTTGATTTTATAGGCATTAAAATATTCATTTATGCATTCCTGTTTGTTGTTTTCATATTTTTGTTACTATTTGCAAAAAAAAGAAAAAAATTACCAATTTGATCATATCTAGCTTAATTTGATAAAGTTAGTGCATTGTGTGATTTCAAAATTGCATTTACAAGATATTATTTTCATATTTTTGCATAGTGCAATCAGAAAATCACATTATTTTAAATTTGAATATATGAAAATAGACAAGTGTTAAATAGTAATGTGTGGAAGTCCTTGTTCTCCTTGGTTTATGTTTCAAGTTGTCTTTTTGGCAATGATCCTAATGCAAATGAATCTAACCATACTCAATCAACTTCTAATGAGTGTCCTCATGAAGTTGACATCATTGGAGAAGATGATGTTAGCATGCATGAGTTCATAAATGATTGCCTCAACAATCTTTTGAATAATGCATCCTTTTATCCTTCCATGAAACAACCACCACAACTTGCGATGTTTGGTCTTTTACATCTTGAAATTGATTCACAACCTAAACCTAAACTTCCAACAATGGGTGAACCTAGTTCCTATAATCAAGTGCATACCTATCTATCGTATGTTAACAAAGTGACCAACACTCCCATCAATCTAAAAGAGACTTATGGCCAAGGATTTAATATTTTAACTAAACAAGGATGTGACATAACTAATGAGTATGAAATTCACAAAATTTTAGAGAAACTTCCTATTCAAGAAACCGAAGGACTAGGATATCAAGATCTTGCTCCCGAGATAAGTGTCCCCCTTCCTAAGGAACAACCAATGCCTCACAAGGATGATAAGGTCATATTAGACTATCCTCCTTCTCAACATCTACCTCAATAAATTGGTGTATCAAGCAAGAAAAAAAATACTTACAAACTCAAAAAATTGCCATTCTTACATACTCAATAGAAATTGGACAAAAGATGGAACACCTCCTTAAAAAAGGCTGGATCAAATTTCCACCTCATAGCAAAAGCAATATGCCTAAGAAAAAAATGAATTATTGCACATATCATAACACCCTTTGGCATCTTACTGAAAAGTGTCATGCATTGAAATTGATATTGAGTTATTTTCATTTTGATGATGATGATTTTTATGACACAATAATTGGATAGCAATTACATGCATGTTTCTCTTTACAATGTAATAGTCGTAGGGTGATAGCATCCTCACTATTACATGTTTTACATTCATTGCAAATCTTTCTTACAAGGAGATCATTCCCATTACCCATCTTATCTCATCCTTGTCCTATAATTAGTTGGGGCAAGGGGTTAGATAGCCTTCTCCTAGTTTTAGAACTTGTTTTTTTCCCTTTGGACAATTATTTTCCTTCCACATACACTGATTAAGATTAGGATGTGGACGACCTACTATAGGATGACTCACATGTGTCTTACTAGTATTTTTTCTTTCTTTTTCTTTTTCATGTTTCTTTATGTGATTGCATGTGTGTAATGTGATCCCCCGGAATGTTCGTTTGATGTATCTCTTTCTCTTTTTGTGCATTCCTCTATATGTAGTTGCATTCTTCTCTATGTCATAAACATTTTATCTTTTCATTTGTATTGTGTTTTCCTTTTGGGGATGACACAAGGCATTGATATATTTAGGTATCTTCCATGTTGACTAGAAGTATTTTTCTTTGTTTTGACTCCTTTTGTGTCATTCTTCTAGTTCTACGAGTATTTGGCGAATGGTGATGCTTTTGAGCTCTATAACAATATTGTAGCAAAGATATAATAACCCTGAATCCATAGATCCCTTATGTACTTTTGGGGGAAACCACTCCTTTTTCATGACATAGCTTCATTGTATGAAACATATGACTTGGCATAGGGATTTCCAAGTAAGCTCTCATGTCTTAGGATTAAATATTAGATACTTTAAGGAAATTTCTCATAGAAACGGTGTTATCAAATTCTTTAAAGTTGGGGCATACATCGATAATATCCTTTGAAATTTATCATGTTTCATGTTGTGATTCTATTTTTTCTTTTGATGCATCCTTTTCTTGGTGGTTTCATTGGGTTTGATGTTCTCCAAGAGTGTGATATTTCTAAGCATATGGCTTTCCTCTTAGTGGTGATGCAACGCACTACATTCCCTAACTTGTGAATCTTTTACTCTTGACTTGTCCTCTCTTAGAGGTCTATTAGGCACAATGTTCCCTAAGAAGAAGGCCTTAAATGAACTAAGAAAATTCCCTTTGAACAAAAAAATTTCTAGCATTATTATTCATAAGTGTTTATCATAACACAGCTTGTTAAGCCCTATGAAGCTTGAACCTCTAAATTCAAGGCCACCTAACATAACACACCTTGCTTTCCTATGGATCCTTTCCTAGCATTGTGGTTCTTTGTTGAAGTTTTCAAGAGGATAGATTTGATATGGTATGGGAGCCTAATAAGATATTCTCATTTTCCTCCCTTTCGGATACTCACCTAGTGGACAGCCTGAGGTTCCACTAGCTTGGAGTGACTGTGAAAAAAAAACTGATGGATTAGATGTGTTATGTACCAATCAGATCATCTAGGCTTGATCTTCCTAGTATTTGATGGTGTATGATTGTGTATCTTTAATATTTATGCATACATAAGTGTCTTGAATGTCTACTTTAGTGTGATTTTGACATGGGGTCATCCTCTTACTAAAGTGGGGGGAAAATATAGTGAAGGAGAAAGTATCCCTTTTTCACACTTAATTTGGGAACAATTAATAATAAAATGATCTTAATGATGCCTTGATTTAGTGTTGAAATATTCTTTTCATATTCTTATTATTTTTGGGTCCCTTTTGATTAAATGGACTTAATTGTGCCTTATTTTTGGTGTTGTAAGGTTTAACTTTACACTTTCACACTAGCGCTTTATTAATTGATTTAGGTTAATTCTCCTTAATTGGCCCCTTTAATTCAAATCCAAGCCTAATTAAATGTAATTTCCAAGGGATAAAACCTGATTTTCATAAATTTCATCACACAAAACTTAACCTTGGAAGATGTGTGTCCTAGTTAAGTGGCCTAGGAACCATTCACCATAGGGTGAATGGGTCCTCACTTAGACCTATGACCCTTTTTTTACATAATATTTTGCACTAACTGATGTGTGTCCTAGGTAAGTGGCCTAGGACCCATTCACCCTATGGCGAATGGGTCCTCACCTAGACCTAGGAAACACCTTTGAAATATTTTTTTGATGGTATTTTAATGATTTCAAATCTATAATTCAATGTCAGCTTGTGATATTTGAATTTCAAGAATTAATGTTAAGATATGTATAAATACAAGGTTATTTCACTATGTTTCACTTATATTTTCATGCTAAGATCATCCTAGAATTTTATAAGCAATAAAGATTACTTTCACACAATCAATTCAAGAGGAATTCAAGAGCATTTTCAAGGCATTCAAGGGAATATTTATAGAATATTTTTTCAACAATCAAGATTCATTCATCATGTCAAATATTTTTTGCATCATGCATGTTGTTTGAGCTAATATGGTGATGTAGTGTTCAAGATCTATGTAAGTGTTCAAGGACATTATCTCTAGACAAGTTTCATGATCAAGATCTACATTCATTGAGGCCACTTCATGCTAGTTTGCAGATTTGTACTCTAAGGTTTCAAATAAGGTTTGGTGAGTTGTTACATATTATTGTTCATTCATCATCCTTTCCTTCATGCTTTTCTATTTAATTTCAAGGTTTAATTACTAAAATGGGATTTTACCAAGGTAAACCCCCATTCCTTAATAATAAAAAATTCTTTCTTTGATGTGTGATTGTAGATTTTAGGTGGAAGATCATTTGAAGAAAGTGACAAAGTTGCAAGAAAAATTGTCAATTCATGAAAACTATTCTATAAAAAAAAATTCTTGCTTTCCAACAATGAGTGTATTGGTTGTGAAAGTGTAGACCTAGTAGAAGAGAACCTAGAAAGCATTTTGCAAAAACCCTAGCAAGGACCCATTCGCCATAGGGAAAATGAGTCCTTAGTGGGCCTCAAAAGGTGACTCTTGGTGAATAGTAAAAAAAAAATTCCCATTTCCATATCTACCTTTTGATTGTTGTTTTAGTTATATTTGATTACTATTCTTTATTTGCATCTTATAAAACACATTTTGAATGAAGCTAGGGAAATAGGTCCATTGCTTATGACTTTGCTATGGTGAACCCCTATTTTCCTTCATTTCAATGAGGTAATTGAAAAAGGGAATTGGAAAATAAAGAGGTAAGTTACATTTCAAATGTTTTAATTATGAAAAATTGGTCATTATTCCTCAAGATGTCCTCCAAAGCTTCAAGAGATAGACCTAAGTAGAATAAAAGTAAATAAATTAAGAGAAGTTATTATGTTAAAGAAGATACCAATATATCTAATGATTAATCTAATTATCTAGATGATGAAGATGATGAATTCTTGTTCCTAGTACTAAATGTTGGAACTATTTTTTCTAACTTTGAGAGATGTATGAAGGAAAGTGTTGCGAAAGTAGGTCATAACATTCAAGGAGCAATGGTGACTTATTTTCATGTTATAGAGGAGAAAAACAACTTAGTCATTGACAATGGATGCTCAAATCACATGATAGGTAATAAGAGTAATTTTATTAAGCTTGATAAGTTAGAAGGTGGTATAGTTATGTTTGGTAGTGATACATCTACTAAGAGATGTGGAAAAGGTTCAATTGATTTTGATGGAAAGAATAATAAAGATGTTATTTATGTTAAAGGTCTACGACATAACCTTTTAGTGTAGGATAAATGTGTAGGAAAGGATATAATATTGTTTTTTAGGACAATGGTTGTGAAATCATAAAAGGATCTAGAACTGTAGTTGTAGCCAACAGAAGTATAGGTGGAAATGTTTATAAACTTAAGGGTGCAAATGGTCAATGTTTTATGACTCAAATTAATGAGAATTGGCTATGGTATAGGAGAATGTGTCAACACAATTTTGATAGCATAGTGAGAATTAGTTTAAATAAAAAAGTGACAAATTTTCCAAAGATTACAAAGCCTATCAATGTCATCTGCAAGGAGTGTCAAATTCGGAAACAAGCTAGAAAGTGTTTCAAATTTAATGAACAACCTACTACCATTCCTTTGGAGTTGGTGCATACAGATATTTGTGGAACTATAATAATAAAAAAATTTCAAGGTGACAGAAGTGGAGAGTTAACCTCTAATGAGTCTAATAACTTTTGTGAATATCATGGAATAAAGAGGCATTTGTCAACTCCTAAGAATCCTCAACACAATAGAATTATGAAAAGAAAGAATAGGATTGTTCAAGAAGTAGCAAGGACAATTATGAAGGAAGAAAATTGACCAAATGTTTACTAGAGAGAAGCAATTCATACTGTAGTCTACATAGTTTGGTATGTGCAGGATCATCATGGAAAAAGAAGGCCCTTAAGTGGCAAAAAATTCAAAAAAATCAGAGTTAGGAAACTTGACGTAAAAAATTGAATAAGTTATCTATAATATTTCAAAAATATGTAAGAATAGAATTTGTAGCTTGAATTGAATGTAGTTTCTAAACTTCTAGGTTTATTTTTAAAAAAATCTATTTGGTGAAAATTTGAAATTTCAATGCAGTAGTACTTAAATTTCAGGGAAAAAATAAAAAGTAGTTGTCTATCTGACCACCCTAGCCACAATAAAATGATAATATTTTTTTATAAGATTTTAGATATAAGTAGAGGACTCATGTCTCAATGTGATGCATATTTTTTTTGTATTTTTTTTCCAAGTAAATAATTAATTATGAAATTTTTATTACAAATTTTAAAAAATATAAAAACTCATATGTCTGACCACCTTAACTTGGTTAAAACTTCATGAAATTCTTTTTTTTAATCCTATAGTATGTGAAGCATATAATGTGATGCATGTTTCAAATTCAGAAAATGTGATACTGTTTGAAAGTTATAGATGTTTATCAATTGTCCTATCAATAAGAACTTTAGTTGTAATTCAAAAAGAAAATGAATAATAATTATTTATTAAATTCAAATTAAAGCATAATTTATATTGGTGTAAAGTTGAGAATCTCCTTTAAAAACCCTTTTCATTTCATCAATTTTGGGTAAAAAAAAGTTGTCAGCCACATACCCTACACATACCCATCATATCACCACTTTTTGGCCCATCATGATCCTTTGCATACCCACTTATCAAAGCACAAGCAAGCACAAATAGTTCAAAGAATCCCTATGAGTTGTTGTATGGAAGAATCCTTGTCATGAAATATTTGAGAGTATTTGGAAGCAATTGCTATATCATAAGAGATGAAGAAACCTAAGAAAGTTTTATGCAAGATATGATGAAGGAATCTTCCTTGGATACTCTACAAGAAGTAAGGCTTACTAGTGTCACAATAAGAGGCTCAAAAATATTTTTGAAAGTGCAAGTGTCCAAGTGGATGAAGACTTACATAAAATTTTAGTGATGATAAATGGATATGAATTAGATGAGTCCTCTTGTAGTGAAGAAGACAAAGATGTAGGTAAGGAAAAAGAAGTGCAAGTTGAAGAGGAAGAAGCCCTGGAAAGGATCCATAAGACCCCTAAGTATTTGTAAAATAATCATTCTGAAGATCAAATCATTTGTGATAAAAGAAGAGGTGTATTGACCAGAAGAAAAGTTGTTATGATAGAGGAACAGGTAAATGCATGTTTACTTTTCAAAGTTGAACCTAAGACAATGATTGATGCATGTAAAGATGAATATTGGATCAAGGCTATGGAAGAAGAATTAATGCATATTGAGAAGAATCAGACTTGGGAACTTGTCCCAAGACCAACAAAGAAGAATTTGATTGGAACTAAGTGGGTATTTTGGAACAAATTGAATGAGACTGGATAAGTTGTTAGGAAAAAGCTAGGAATTATGTGAAAAGGCTACTCATAAGTGGAAGGAATAGACTTTAAGGAGAAATTTACTATGTTGGAAAGAATGGAAGCTAATACCTAATGTGTTTGGATTTTGTAGCAAATAAGGATTTCAAAATTTATCAGATGAATGTGAATTCTACTAAACAACAAGAAGAAGAATTCTTCCAATTTACCATTTTTGAATGGTAAATTGGAAGAAGAAGTGTATACTGAATAATTGGAAGGATTTTAGTTATCAAATAATCTTGATATGTTCTATAGATTGAAGAAGGAATTATATAAGCTCAAGCAAGATCCTGGAGCTTGGTATGCAAGATTGGATAGGTACTTGTTGCACAAAGGATTCAATAAAGGTACCATAGATTGTAATATTTATTTTAAGGTTGAAAAAGATAAAATCTTAAATTTTGTTGTGTATGTTGATGACATAATTTTTGGAGGTAATGAAGCAATGTGCAAGAGATTTAGAAAATAGATGCATAATGAGTTTCAAATGTCAGTGTTTTGGGAGATGAATTTATTCCATGGACTACAAATCAATGAAACAAAAAAGGTATTTTCATTTCACAATAAAAATAATTAAAATAAATGCTAAATAAGTTTGGAATGGAAGACTCTAAACCGATATGTAATCCTATGGTTACTGATTGCAAGTTGAGCAAGAATGATAAATCTCCTAAGGTTGATTAGAGCAAGTATAGACTAATAATTGGATGATTTTTGTCTCTAACTACTACTAGACACAATATGATACATGCAATTTGTCTTGTGTCTAAATTTTAAGAAGATCCTAGATAGTCACATGTGGAAGTAGTGAAGAAACTATTCAGATACTTGAAGGGAATTCTAGAACATGACTTTTGGTATCAAAAGGATAATGATTTCTCTCTGAGTGCTTATAAAGATACATATATTGGGTAGATTGTGTGGATGATAGAAAAAGTATAAGAGGTGGTGCATTCTTTCTTGGAAATAGGTTGGTGTCTTGGCTAAGAAAAAAATAGGATTTAGTGGCATTATCTACCTTAGAAGTAGAGTATATTGTTTCAACATCTTGCTATACACAGGTATTATTGATGAAGTAGACATTAAAGGATATCAAAGTGGTATATGATGAACCCATTTCTATCCTTTTTTATCATACAAGTGCTATTAACATTTCAAAGAATCCAATAATTCATTCAAGGAAAAAACACATTTCAATTTGATATCACTTATTGAAGGAGAAGGTTGCAGAGGATGAAGTGAAGTTGGAATATGTGCCTACAAAGGATCAAGTTGTAGATATCTTCACAAAGGCTCTTCCTAAGGATACATTTGAGTACCTATGGGAGAAGTTAGGGTATATTTCACTCCTTTTAAATATATTCTTAAGGATATGCATCATTCCAGTGGATTTCAAGAGTCATTCCTTATTTTGGACAGATGTTGGTGTCTACCTCTCAGGGGGAGTAGGTTATAGCATTTTTGGTTGTTAGAGTCAGGGGGATTAATTGTTCTCATTGTATGGTATATAGGTATTTTCATTTTCCAACTATGTCAAAGTATAACTATAGTTTTTTTTGGTTAGTGAAGTATGTTGTGTCGTGTGCAAAGAAGGTGTGAAGAAAACAAAGTGCAGTAGAAGAAAATGAATTTATAGAGAACATACATGTGTGATTGATGTAAAAGGAGATGCTTCCCTTTTCCATTGATGTCAAAGGGGGAGATATTCAAATGAAAAACCTTGTGAAATAAGGAGGAGAAAGAGAATGTGTTGGAAAGTATAGATGCTTGTGTAAGGTGGAGTTGTGTGCACTATGGTTGCAGTATATGAGTTGGTGATCAGATTTGTTGTTTTTGGTGGAGTATAAGAGTTGGTGATGAGAGTTTTTTGTTTTGTTTATGGTTTTTTCATGTGTTGTCATCAATGAAAAAGTGGGAGATTGTTGGAAGCTTTTGTTTTCATTGATGTTAATAGACCTTTTTTGTTTCATTGATGTCAACCTATAGAGATGCTTTGCTTCATTGCATTATGTCATCATTAGTAGTATCACTAATGTCAACCTCTAGTGTTTCTTTGATGAGCATGTGTTGGTGATGTTCAACCTTTTGTGTGGTTGAAATGTAGAGAAGTTGTTCTAGATGTTAATTTTTTTCTTTTGGTGCTTGGTTTCCAAATGCTTTAGAGAAAATTTGAATGAAAGAAGAAATAGTGTGGTGAAGTGTCCTTAATGTGGAAGAGTGGTGTTGGGTGTTTTACTCCAAATTTCTTCATATTGAAGATTTGATAATGCTATTTTGATATGTTGATCAAAGTTTTTTAGAGGTATTATATTCTAAATTTCTTGTCTTGTATCTTTTTGTCGAGAATGTTGTGTTCACCAGTATATGAACTGTGAAGGCAATGTTGTCTAAGACAAATGGTTTTGCTACATATTTCTCCACAGTTTGGTTTCTAGTGTTGTGGGTCTAAAGGTTTTCTTATATTTCTCATATCTATCTTTAGTTTTATTTTTTTGTGATTTGGTGCTCTGCAAGGTTGGATTCAAGTGTTATGGTATGTGAAAGGTTCAGTAGGTGTACAAGATGAGTATGTTCTTTGGGTGAAATTTTTTGGAAAGGATTTTTTGGATTCTAGGGTATTTATGGAATATTCTAGATTGTCTTCAAGTGATGTATGTGTTTCGTGATTCATCTTTGGATCAAAGGAAGCACTCATTTAATTATTTAATGGTGTTAACATAGGTTCGACTGACCTTGGGTGTTTACACTATATATGGAGGTGCTTTAGTTTTTTTGAAAGTGTGGCATGGCATGTATGTATGTTTTTGGGTCTAAGTTAAGGTTTATTGTGGTCCTCCTTGATTCCTCTTTAAAGTGGGAATGTTTTGGTGCCAAACTAATTTGAATTTGTATGTTTGAGGTGCATAGCTAACCTTGTGAACTATTTTCAAGGTTGAGGATGGCATATATGAGTGATGAGTTCATGGAGGATGTATGAGTGATGTGTGTGATGGGAAGTGTTGAGATGTGAGCTTTGAAAGTTTGAAATGTAGTGTGAGCCTTAGTACCTAAGATTATTGGAAGCAGTGAGGAGAAGGTGTCCACATTAAACAAAGAGAGTGTGAATGTTCTAGTGAAGTAGTAGTGGATCTTTTTATTTATTTTTCTCTAAGATGGATTTCTCATTGTAACAATCCTTTATCTTCTTCTTTCTAATCTAGTAGTGAGCCCTTTTTTGTCTTTTGGGAAGTGAGCCCTCTAGCAGTGAGCCTATTGTATTCAATGTTGCAATTACTTTATATTGTGAGCTAATCCTCACCGTGGTTTTCCCCTTCTTGGTTTTTCACAAAAATCTTATTTTCTCATGTGCTTGGACGTGTCTGCAATTTTTTTCTCATGTTTACATTCTACTAATGCATGATAAATTTTTAATGGTTGTTAAGGGTTTAAGAGACTAATACTAAATTAGTACAACAATGTAAGGATTCATAAGGATCAAAATGTTAATAAGGGTTTTTATGTTTCAATGTACAACTGATTCACCCCCCTCTTAGTTGTCTTATGCATTCAACACCTAAAAGTAATCAAGAGTAGAATTAGTAAGATTATTGCAATATTCTTTTAGTAAAGTATGATGTTAAGTAATGTATCAATCTTTTATGTGATTTTTTTATGTTTTATGTTCATTTTTTTTAGTAGTAACACTTATAGAACTTCAAATGAAGCATCACTTTTTCCTTGAAGGTGATATTACAATGAATTCAATCTATTAAGCAATCCAAATCTGAGAGGTAAGTTGCAACAATTATCAAGTTGTCACTTGTTTATCAATTAGCCTCTACTCGACTGAGGCTAAGCTCTCTTTTAAATTATGATAGCCATTGTGGATATAGAAATACAAAAAATAAGGTTTGAATTACAAAAGCCATTATATGACACAACCCTTTCCCCTATTATGTGTAGGCTACAAACCTAGAGAAATTTTTGAAAAGGATTGAAGACCTAATTTCTCAATCAAACATTCAAGTACTAAATGTCAAAAAATAAGGAATGTAGATTTTATTAATGAAACATGAAGTTCCAACAACGAGTCCAAAGGAGAAAAACCCTCAAACAGAGACCAACTCAGATCTAAAATTTGAATTTGTTTGTTTGCACAAATGGGTCTACAGAAATAGTGCCACTATCTAGCCATTTCAAGCTTAGATTTATATGTGAAGTTCCTATATGTCTACACTCTCCTCTATTGAACTCTATTTCTATCTTTCAATTTTTTCTTTTCTTGAAATTATAACAGTTTGATACATTTTCATAGTTGACCTAGGTACATATTTACACTATCAAATTAAGTCAATTAATAGTCATTTACAATCACTATTAAATCATTTACCCACATCAAAGGACTAAAACAATGATCTACCATTCTAGCTCTTCCATTGAGGTTACTAGCCAAGTGTGTATTTGACATCAATTTTTGTTCCTTTCATTGTGATATAGGATGAGGAGTGATTTAGAAAATACTTCCCTTTTTCCTATATCATAATAATGCTATATTGTCTCTGAATTTTATTTATGCTATATGAAAAGGATAAATGTAAATTTTTAACCATATATTAGCATGCACAACAAAATTACATTCTCAATGTAACACCCATCTTGAACACAAATTATGTTATTTTTTTATAAGTTGTTATGACTTCTACTTGATAATCATGAAAACTCATTTTATAGTCATGAACTCTATAGATATTACATAAAGAAATTTTATTATAGGTCATTTGATGTGGTTTGTTCAAGTCAAGTAGATGTATCAAATAAAGATTGTTTAAAATAGGACTATATAATTTTTTTAGATCATGCAAATATTCTTGTAGTTTAATGAAATTTTTTTGAAATTTTAATTAAATGAAGGAATGGTAAAATTTTTAATAGCTTGGTTAACATTTTTCCTTGCTTCATTTCCCTTTAAAAATTTGTGTGACTTTTGAAGCCATATTTAAGTGTATTAGATTCTTATATATTATCCTAAAGATATTTTAAAATGCGTAAAGATATCAATAAAAAAGGGAAACCTGAGTAATATTAATAACTAAAAGTGGTCCCTCAAGAAATATAATTTATAGTTCATTGTCACTGAATTTACACTTCAATTGATCATGTATAAATTGGAATAAGAATATAACCATTGGTTTTGTCTCTTCCTTCAAGCTCGCTCCACTTTAAATACTGCCTCTACTAGGGGATACAGTTGTTAGAACCAAATATAAATACTACATTAATGAGTTTAAATTATTTATGTTCTTCAACCTGTAATTTTCAAACCTATGTTGAAATAAAATTGATATAAGAAGGTGGTATCTAAATACTCAAAGAAACATGTAAAAATATGATGTAAATACTAAGACTAGTAAACAACATAGTCCTTAACGTTTGTAGGAATAAATTGGCTAAGATATTATCCTCGTATGAAAAATCTATGCATGTAGGCATGAATAATTGTATGTAGTATCTTGGGTCTCCTGTTCCATAATATAATCTAATCTAGGGTTCACGAAAGCAACAAGATATAGACATGTAACGACCTCAAATGCTAATGTTGTGTGATATCCTTTTTACAAGTACTTGTAGATACTTGTCTTTAGTTTTGTTAGATAGTGCTTAAAAAGAATCGAAATAGACAAGATGACATATTTTAGTTTTCATTACTTTATATGGATGCTTGATGGTATCTATTGATGTCTAAAATTTTACATTATGTGTACATTTATGAATGCTAAATGCACTAAGATTCATGATTATCATAGGATTCACATGAATTTCAAAGTGGAGAAAATATAATGATAAAACTTTGATACCAATGCCATTTCATTTTTCTATGAAATTTGAAAATAATGCCTTGATATCGATGTATTACAAAAATGGTGTATTTTTTTTCAATTTTTTGTCAATTCCTCTATGCTTCCTAGCTATCCATTATAGATGTTCATACATTTTTATCCTTTATCTTATTTATATATTTCAACATCTCCATAGATGTAACCTAGTTACTTATTTATTAAATCCATAAAATGACACATTTAAATACACATGCTACTCACATCATTCAGCCTATTTCCATGTCTCAAGACATGTTTTTAGTCATAGACTTGTCGTTTTTTATTTCAGTTTTTTAAATTTGACTTTTGTTTGCTCTGATTTATACCTTTTTCAATAAGAATTGAATAAATGAAAAAATCATATGATATGTTACCTGTCCCGATATTTATGAGCATTCAATGGATTCATTTTAGAAATCTAAAAGTCATTACTCCTCTCCAATCTTTTAAGGACCAAAAGAATTTAGATTTGATATACTAAAAGGAAACCCCTTCTACATTATCATCCAAGGAGTATTTACATAACTAAAGAATATTGCCTTTAATCTTATGTACACAAATTTCAATAAATTGACCTAAAAGAATATTTGTTTGGGAGACAATGACAACCCTTTAAAAATATTTCTAAATATTAAAAATTTCAAAATATGGAAAGCGAAGAAAAATAGAGGCACTTCGAGCAAAGTGAAGAATATAAGTCTGCAATTTGTATATCACAGCTTTTCAAAACGAGATCCAGGCTTTCAGATTTGTCTTTATACACCAACTCATCCGTAGACAAAGATAAAATAATACTCATTCTAAGTGGAATGAGCAGACTCTAATCACCGATTTTAGATCCTGAAATGTTTAGATTGTTTCGTTGTTCTAGATTGCATTATATTGTTCAGCCACAATGGCAGGCACTTGCTAATATTGCACTTACTTTTGTAAAATAGCGGTCAAAAATCAACTTCCAATATCACAATAATTTATATAAAAATAGAAATACAATTATATATGAAAAATAGAAATACAATTACATATGAAGAGTACAAATGCAATACAACGCACAAATCCTTTAACTTTGAAAAGAAATAATGTCTTAAATTCTATTCAGTTCAGTATCAAAGTAGGATGAGGATCTTATTGGGTGCAGCCTCAAAACAGCTGACAAGAAAGAAATACATCAAATTGCATAAGAACAGTCTAAGAGAGACAAGATATCATCTTCTCTCACCAGAATGGTCTACCAATTTAGAGCAACAATGAAAAATTAATGACCTACAGGTGCTGGTGCTGGTGCAGGTGCAGAGCCTTGTCCAGAAATCAACTCCTTCATCTGTTGGTCTTTGACATTGAATGCCTTGGCCAACACATCTTGAGGAATGGGGGGATTGGCTCCGAAGACGGCAGATGCCACGATTTGAACGCCAGGCAGCTGGCTGTTAAATGCAGTAATTGTACTGGCATGTGATGCACCGACGTTCTGCTGAAAATGCACTAAGCCCCTTGGAATCACAAAGACATCTCCCTTCTCCAATTTTGTGAGAACAAGACATTATTTGTGGTGATAAACCCAACCAAAATAGTGCCCTCCATTACAAATATGATCTCAGTAGCACGAGGATGAATATGAGGGGGGTTCAAGCCACCAGGGGCAAATTCCCCATGGTTGATTGATATGCCCAGTGTGTTTACTCCTGGGAAATTTTGGACATTAGCTGCGGTGATATTGAACCCAAAACTGTTGTTGGTTAAGAGTGGATTGCCTAGTCCCTTAAACAAGAAATCCGATGACTTCACTACCTTTGGGTTCTTGCAGACAAAACCGTTTACCTTCACATTACCTTGACTAATATCAGCGACACAGAAATCCTGCAGAGGATCTGGGTCTGATGCATTAATTGACAAGATTATGGAAAGCCACAAAATGCAGCTCAGGGAAGCTTTGATCATTGTTTTGGAAGTTTTCATTTCCAATTGGCTCTGAATGTTGTACGATATAAGAAAAGGAAGTCAGAGTTTAATATGATTTGGGCATAGCAAAAGCATGTATTTATAGGAAAATTATGGGAATAAGCGGTGAAGTATAATTGTTTATCGGAAGATTACAGTTTTCTCAGACTTGTTAAGCGCATATTTTGGAATACTAAGTCAAATAAAGCGGTTAGATTGTTGTTTGCATGAATTGGTCAATTGTCCACGGGATAAATGTTGGAATATTAACCCTAACTGCTGCCGTCCCCGCCAACCACTGCCCGCTATATCGCAATCAATAAATTAGTCATTGCGATACCGCGGGAGTCTTCGGTAAAGTTTTTGTTTTATTTCAACCGCCTGCCGTACCTCCAGCCAATGCCCGCTATATCGCAATCAATAAAATATTCATCGCGATATCACGGGAGACTCCGTAGAAGTTTTACTTTATTCTAACCGCCAAGTGTTTACCGCAGTTTACCGGGCCGTCAACTAACCGCTGCCCGCAATATCGCAATCAAGTTTTTAACCATCGCGATACCGCGGGGAACTATGGAGAAAGCCGCCACCGTCAGGAAATATCGGGATGCGAAATATTTAATATTTAAGTTTGAATTTTATGAAAAGGACATTGTATTAAATGTATTTTGACGGGGGAAAAATTAGTTAGGTGAATTTGAAAAATTGTATTCGTTTCCTCTCATCCGTGAAATTCTTTCACGTGACTTTTTACCTGGAGCATATATTTTGTAATTGTAATTTATTTTTTAAGAAGTGAATGAACAGAGGAATGTGAATGTGAGCAAACAGAAAATTACGAGCAGCAGCTCTGTGTGTTAGAAATAATATTTTATGTTTTAAATTTTTACTGTGTGAAAAATTAATTCCTCCTCTGCCTCTGGGCCTTCACGTGGTATCAGAGCAAGTTCGATTATCAGAGCAAAGCAGATTATCTGGGTAAATTTCAAAAATGGCAGCAAGCACAAGCTTGACAAACCCACAAATTCCACAGTTTAATGGGAAGAATTATGAGTACTGGTCATTACCATGAAAGCACTATTTAGCTCACAAGATATATGGGATTTAGTAGAGAATGGATTTGCAGAGCCAGCAGATGCAGTAGCATACAATGCTTTAACACAAGCAGAGAAAGACTTATTGAAGGACACAAGGAAGAAAGATTCAAAGGCTTTATTTTATCTGTTTCAAGCTGTACATGAGAGCATTTTTCCAAGGATTTCAGCAGCAACAAAGTCCAAACAAGCATGGGACATACTTCAAACAGCCTATCAAGGCATGGCAAAAGTTAAAACAGCAAAGCTACAAATGCTGAGAAGAGATTTTGAAACAATATGTATGAAGGATAATGAATCTGTAGATTCATTCTACACCTAAGTCATTGGGGTGGTTAATCAAATTAGGTCTCATGGAGAAAATCTGGAAGATACCAGAGTTGTTGAAAAGATTTTAAGGAGTTTGCCCACAAAATTTCTACCGGTTGTAGTTGCTATAGAGGAGACAAAGGATCTCTCACAGTTCTCAGTTGATGAGCTGTATGCATCTCTAATTTCTCATGAACAAAGGCTGAAAAGGTCAGCAGATACATCACTGGAGCATGCTTACAGAACTCAGGCTTCAGTAAGTCAAGGAAGAGGCTGAGGTAGATCAAGAGGAAGAGGAAGAAACTCTTACATAGGTGAAAGATACAATATATCAAACTCAAGTGGAAGATGCAGCAATCAAGGCTCAAACCAAAACCCATCACAGAAACAGTCACAAAATCAAAGGTATGAGAAATCTCAAGTCCAATGTCACTACTGTAAAAACATTGTTCTCTTATATGAATCCTGATTTTGACCTTCTCTTGAAAAATTTGCATTTTGTCTATTATTATCATACTGCTTCTTTCTACACTCATTCATATAATGCATCTTTAAGAAGTGAATGAATAGAGGAATGTGAATGTGAGCAAACAGAAAATTACGAGCAGCAGCTCTGTGTGTTAGAAATAATATTTTATGTTTTAAATTTTTACTGTGTGAAAAATTAATTCCTCCTCTGCCTCTGGGCCTTCACGTGGTATCGTGAGCAAGTTCGACATCATAAAGCAGATTATCCGGGTAAATTTCAAAAATGGCAGCAAGCACAAGCTTGACAAACCCACAAATTCCACAGTTTAATGGGAAGAATTATGAGTACTGGTCAATTACCATGAAAGCACTATTTAGCTCACAAGATATATGGGATTTAGTAGAGAATGGATTTGCAGAGCCAGCAGATGCAGTAGCATACAATGCTTTAACACAAGCAGAGAAAGACTTATTGAAGGACACAAGGAAGAAAGATTCAAAGGCTTTATTTTATCTGTTTCAAGCTGTACATGAGAGCATTTTTCCAAGGATTTCAGCAGCAACAAAGTCCAAACAAGCATGGGACATACTTCAAACAGCCTATCAAGGCATGGCAAAAGTTAAAACAGCAAAGCTACAAATGCTGAGAAGAGATTTTGAAACAATATGTATGAAGGACAATGAATCTGTAGATTCATTCTACACCCAAGTCATTGGGGTGGTTAATCAAATTAGGTCTCATGGAGAAAATCTGGAAGATACCAGAGTTGTTGAAAAGATTTTAAGGAGTTTGCCCACAAAATTTCTACCGGTTGTAGTTGCTATAGAGGAGACAAAGGATCTCTCACAGTTCTCAGTTGATGAGCTGTATGCATCTCTAATTTCTCATGAACAAAGGCTGAAAAGGTCAGCAGATACATCACTGGAGCATGCTTTCAGAACTCAGGCTTCAGTAAGTCAAGGAAGAGGCAGAGGTAGATCAAGAGGAAGAGGAAGAAACTCTTACATAGGTGAAAGATACAATATATCAAGCTCAAGTGGAAGATGCAGCAATCAAGGCTCAAACCAAAACCCATCACAGAATCAGTCACAAAATCAAAGGTATGAGAAATCTCAAGTCCAATGTCACTATTGTAAAAAATATGGGCATTATATGAATGAGTGTAGAAAGAAGCAGTATGATAATAATAGACAAAATGCAAATTTTTCAAGAGAAGGTCAAAATCAGGATTCAGATAAGAGAACAATGTTTTTAGCTTGTAATGTTGCTCAAGCAAATGAAAAAGATGTATGGTTTTTAGATTCAGGCTGTAGCAATCATATGACAGGGAATCTAGAAATGTTTTCAAGTTTAAATGAGAAATGTAAAGTCGATGTTACATTAGGTAATGACAACAAAGTGTCAGTCAAAGGAAAAGGAGATGTCAATATTCTAACAAAACAGGGGAGAAAAGTATATTTCAGATGTGTATTTTGTGCCTGGTCTGAAACATAACTTAATGAGTGTAGGGCAACTGGTTCAAAAAGGGTATAGAGTAACCTTCAAGAATGGTCTGTGCACAATTTTAGACAAATACCCAAGCAACCAGCTTATTGCAAAAGTCAGAATGACAAACAACAGAATGTTTCCCTTAAAGATAAGGCCAGATTTGAATATAAATTATGCTCAAGCACAAAACTTAATGAATTCACAAATGGGTAGAGAAGAAACTACAACAGTAGTGCAGACAATCTTTCAAGCTGAGATAAAAGATGAAAACTGGTTATGGCACCTGAGATTTGGTCATCTCAACTTTGGAGGTTTAAATTTAGTTCATAGGAAAGGTATGGTCAAAGGACTACCTTTAATAGAAAAACCAGAAAGGGTATGTGAAGGGTGCATTTTAGGAAAACAACATAGAGAATCATTTCCTGCAGGAAAGTCAACTAGAGCAAAAGCCCCTTTGGAAATTATACATTCAGATTTGTGTGGACCTATGCAAACACCTTCAATAGGTGGTAGTTTTTATTTTCTGACATTCATTGATGATTATTCAAGAAAAACATGGGTTTATTTTCTAAAGCAGAAAAATGAAGTGTTTGATCTGTTTCGTCAGTTCAAGAATTTGGTTGAAAAACAGAGTGGTTATTATATTAAAGTGTTGAGAACAGATAGAGGTGGTGAATATATTTCAAGAGAATTTTTTAATTTTTGCAAGATCATGGAATTCACAAGCAATTCACAACTAGATACACACCTCAACAAAATGGAGTAGCTGAAAGGAAAAATAGGACAATCATGGAAATGGCTAGAAGCATGTTGAAAGCCAAGCATTTGTTAAATGAATATTGGGCAGAAGCAATTTCTTGTGCAGCCTATATAATGAATAGGTGTCCAACAAAAAGTGTTATGAATATGGTACCTGAAGAAGCATGGACAGGAAGAAAACACAGTGTTACTCACATGAGAGTATTTGGATGTGTAGCATATGCACATGTGCCTGATGAATTGAGAAGGAAGCTAGATAACAAAGGAGAAAAATGTATATTTGTTGGATATAGTGAAGAATCCAAAGCTTATAAGCTCTATAATCCAACAACAAAGAAAGTTATAATCAGCAGAGATGTACAATTTGTAGAAGATGAAGCATGGGATGGAAGTATAGAGAAGACAGTCAATATTTTAGCTAGTATACCTCAAGAGGAGAATGAAGTTCCAGCATCAACAAATATTCCAACTATTGTGACTCCTACCACTCCCATTCAAGCTCAACAAAGTAGTCCACAAGTGACACCAGCATCGACTATAAGAACAGCCTCAATCATTCAAGGAAGCAGTCCAACAAGAGGACAACAAACACCATCTACAGCAGGACCATCGGGTCCACATTCTACAAGTTCAAGTGATATGTCAAATCCTACATTGGCAAGTCTGAGAAGACAGAAAATCAGAAGCATAAGAGATATATATGAGCAAAATGAAGGTGAGAATAATTCAGATCAGATTTCTCTTTGTGCATTTTATTCTCAAATAGAAGATCCAGTTCATTTTGAAGATGCAGTTAAAGATGATAAATGGGTAAGTGCTATGGATGAAGAGATTGAAGCAATTGAAAAGAATCAGACATGGGAACTAGTCAGTCTTCCAAAAGATAAAGATGTCATTGGAGTGAAATGGATTTATAAAACCAAATTGAATGAAAAAGATGAAGTTCAGAAGCTTAAAGCAAGATTGGTTGTAAAAGGCTATTCACAACAGCCTGGAATTGATTACAACGAGACATTTGCACCTGTAGCACGATTGGATACTATAAGAATGATTTTAGCTTTAGCAGCTCAGAATAAGTGGTCTGTATCTCAAATGGATGTAAAGTCAGCTTTTTTAAATAGTTATTTAGAAGAAGAAGTTTATGTGGATCAGCCACCTGGATATGAAATTCTGGGTCAAGAAGACAAAGTTTATAAATTGAAAAAGGCACTGTATGGATTGAAGCAAGCCCCAAGAGCTTGGTACAGCAGAATAGATAGTTATCTTTTGCTGAATGGATTTAATAGATGTAGCAGTGAGCCCACACTGTATACAAAAATGAATGAAGAAGGTGAAATACTAATAGTATGCTTATATGTGGATGATTTAATATTCACTGGAAATTTGTCAATTGATCTGTTCAAGGCAGACATGAAGAAAGAATTTGAAATGACAGACTTAGGTCTGATGAAGTATTTTTTAGGCATTGAAGTGAAATCAAAATGAAAATGGTATTTTTATTTCACAGTCAAAATATGCAAATGACATTTTGAAAAGGTTTAATATGATGAAGTGCAAACCAGCACCAACACCTACAGTGACAGGTCTAAAACTAAGCAAGGATGATAGAGGGTCTAATGTTGATCCAACTTTGTTTAAGAGGCTTGTTGGAAGTCTCATGTATCTCACAGCCACAAGGCCAGACATTATGTATGGAGTAAGTTTGATTTCTAGGTTTATGGAAACACCAAAAGACACCCATTGGAAAGCTGGGAAAAGAATTTTAAGGTATGTAAGTGGAACAAGAAATTTTGGCATTAAGTATTCAAGTTCAGATGAGTTCAAACTCATAGGATACACTGAGACAGTGACTGTGCTGGCAGCATTGATGACAGAAAAAGCACGTCTGGATATGTATTTAATTTTGGGACTGGAGTTGTCTCATGGTCTTCAAAGAAGCAGCCAATAGTTTGTCTTTCATCAGCCGAAGCAGAGTATGTGGCAGCCACAAGTGCAGCATGTCAAGCAGTTTGGATGAGAAGAATTTTGAAAGAATTGCAAAATGAACAATTGGAGGCAACAAAAATTTACTGTGATAACAATTCAGCCATTGCTCTTTCGAAGAATCCAGTCTTTCATAAGAGAAGCAAGCATATTGATACTAGGTATCATTTTATCAGAGAATTAATTAATAATGGTGAAATATTTTTAGAGTTTTGCAGATCAGAAGAACAAAGTGCAGATATTTTTACAAAGCCGCTGGGAAGAGATAATTTTATTTTTCAAAGGAACAGATTGGGCATGGTGGACAGCGCAGTTATGCTTAAGGGGGAGTGTTGGAATATTAACCCTAACTGCTGCCGTCCCCGCCAACCACTGCCCGCTATATCGCAATCAATAAATTAGTCATTGCGATACCGCGGGAGTCTTCGGTAAAGTTTTTGTTTTATTTCAACCGCCTGCCGTACCTCCAGCCAATGCCCGCTATATCGCAATCAATAAAATATTCATCACGATATCACGGGAGACTCCGTAGAAGTTTTACTTTATTCTAACCGCCAAGTGTTTACCGCAGTTTACTGGGCCGTCAACTAACCGCTGCCCGCAATATCGCAATCAAGTTTTTAACCATCGCGATACCGCGGGGAACTATGGAGAAAGCCGCCACCGTCAGGAAATATCGGGATGCAAAATATTTAATATTTAAGTTTGAATTTTATGAAAAGGACATTGTATTAAATGTATTTTGACGGGGGAAAAATTAGTTAGGTGAATTTGAAAAATTGTATTCGTTTCCTCTCATCCGTGAAATTCTTTCACGTGACTTTTTACCTGGAGCATATATTTTGTAATTGTAATTTATTTTTTAAGAAGTGAATGAACAGAGGAATGTGAATGTGAGCAAACAGAAAATTACGAGCAGCAACTCTGTGTGTTAGAAATAATATTTTATGTTTTAAATTTTTACTGTGTGTGAAAAATTAATTCCTCCTCTGCCTCTGGGCCTTCAATAAATTCATCGGCGTGGCTTTTTTATTTTGTTTTGATTAAAGCTTTATAAATATACAAGTTGATTTGCGTCACGGCTACCTAATCGGATAGAATGAAATAGTTATTTAAGATAGTTGTATAAAAAACAGGTAAGTTGACTTTCCTCCAAAATGTAGAGAAATGTATGACTGAATATTAGAGAAGTGGATATAAAGTTAGAGAAGTAGATAGATATAAAGTTAGAGAAGTACATACCGTCCCAGCTATGTAATATGATTGAATATTTTGAGCATTTAACGACCTATTTCTTTAGGTGAGATACTTTTTTCTTTCCTTGTTTTCCCTATCAAAGCGAACATAATTAGCACTATGCTCTATTTGACCAATTTCTGTTGAAATGCGAACCACAAACGTTTTTTTTGGATAATTTGTTATGTTTCATTTTTTTTTGATAATTTGTCATGTTTCTTCCTCCGCTTATAGTCGTCTACATCAAAGTGTGCTCTTTCATGAATTACCATTTGCTACTTGATGAGTGCTAACCATCTCTTAACATGTAACTCGCTGTCATTATTATAACCAAATTTCACCCTTAACAATTCAGTATCTTGACATGCGAACAAAAAACTAAATAAAGGATCTATGATAGTGGAGATGAAGATTAAGGTTAAATGTTAAAGAGGTTTTCGTATTGGATTTATTTTAGGTTATTTTTGTTATTAAAAAGTATATTACACAAAGATTATTCATAAATAGGTGAGTGATCCTTTTCAATTATAGTTTATTAAGCAAGTTGACTCATAAATCATATTGTATCAAGTCTTGTCGAGTGCAAAGCCCTAACATCATAAGGGGTGAGGTTAGTATGGTGCCCCACATGACTTTGGTGAAATGGATATCTCTTAATCTTTAAATCTCAACCAAAGAAGATTCAACCTAACTAGATTGATATAAAAATATCCATCAAAACAAATAAATAAAGTATATATTATTAAAGATAATTTGCTTTGAAAAAAAGATAATGACCTACATTGCCTCTAGTTTATAAGCTATAAGAACACTTCTAACTATTATCGCATAGCTCTCTTTATCATTCACATCATTTGATTTGAACCATGAACCTATTATTGAATGGAACTATTTATAAGACTTGATAAAATCACCAAATTTTCTAGTTTGAATAAACAATGATGGAGTTCAACCTATTGGTGAGAGACACAATTATTTTATAAGCAAATGTTACCAAAGGGGGTAGCTCCCAATACAAGATAGGGTAGAAAGAAGTCCCTTGTGAGGCCGACCAAGTTTGGTGATTCATCTGAAAAAGATCATAAGGCTTCACTATGGGTTGAATGTCATGACATTCACCAAGAACTTCCTACTGGAAATTAATGCTTTGCTAGATTGTCAAGGTCTGATATGTTATATATTTGATACCATAGATGTCGATGTATACACCTAAAAATGGTCACGTCACATTGTCTGACAATTAATTAAATATTTTTAATATTTAATTAAAATCTTCGAATTTTATCAATGTATAAATAAATTTAAATAATTTATTTATATTTCTTCATTCTTTTATTTTGATTAAATAAATAAGTTTATTTAATCATCTTTTCGTATTCATTTCTTAATTAGTTAAAATAAATATTACAATTTATTTATATTAATTATCATATAATCTTAGTTTGAATATTTTATTCAAATAAAGAATAAAATATTCTTCCTTTCTTCTAAATATCATTTATAATTAAATATTTCAAATATTTAATTAATTCCTCTAATCCGATTCATATATCTATTCATAATTAAATCTTCCAAAATATTTAATTAATTCTTCTAATATTTCATATTCTTCTAAAGTCATATCATAATTAAATATCTCAAAATATTTAATTAAATCTTCCATAGTTTTTAAAATCAATAATCAAAATTCAATAAATGAAATTAAATAAATTTGTTTATTTATTTAAATTGGGGATTATCTTCAACACCCGGGAAGCAAACGGTCAAAACAGAAAATTTAATTTTCTCTGTTTCTGTGCAGGCTTGTTCCCATGGGTTGAAGACAGGAATCCATCCTTCTCTCCAACCTCCCAACCTCTTCCATCTTCTTCTCAACTTCTCCATCTCACACCTTTCAATTCTACCAGACAATCTCACAGCCGTAGATTCTTGTCAGCCGGGATTTTGCCTGAGAAAATCTATAAATACAACTGCCGGGAGCTCCAAAGGATATAGAAGTTTTAAGCAAGTAAATTATAGTCAAATTGTAAAGCATTCATGGTATTCATAGAATCATAGTAATCATAGCATAGAATCATGACATCTTCCATTCACAGCGCCTATCCATAATCCATGAGCATTTTCATATTCATTGCATATAGGATAGAATTTCCTTTTGCATAACTCATTCTACAGGTTGCTATTTGGAGGAGCTAAGCTTATTCAATCTGAGAGAAAAAGCTTCAAAAGAAATCACTGTAGATAGAGGAAGATGGAATGCTTCTGAAAACTATCTTAATTTCTTTGTTTGAATTTTCAGTATAATGTTTCATTTTGTGTTTTGTTTTTCAATTAGATTAACCATATAAACAATAACACATTTTTGGTGCCCACCGTGGGGCTCGAACCCATGATTTAATATCTTTTTGCAGGTTTCTTTTGATAGGTTACAAACAAAAACAGCGGAATAGCACAGGAAACACATCTTCGAAACTTCAATACCCAGTTCAGCGCATTTGAAGACTTCTGCAGCGCGCTTGATATGTATTGCAGCGTCCTTAATATTTATTACAGTGCCTTTAATATGTATTGTAGCACCCTTAATATGTATTGCAGTGCCCGTAATTAATTTTACAGCGATCATAAGAGATTTTGCAGTGCCCGTGACAACTTTTGTAGCGCCTATAATGTCTGTTGCAGCGCAACTTTTAAAAAGCAGTATATTGTAATCTGTAAGCTTAATATAGTTTAACTGAATCTGACGCAGCCGCAGACAGTTAGTAGTTTTAAAGGTAGAAAGAAGCAATCCTAGGGTAGACACCTAATTCCAAATGAAGCAATCCTAGGGTAGGCATTAATTTAAAATGAAGCAATCCTAGGGTAGACACTTCATATTTCGTTTTGGGCTTAAAAAGAATTTTCTGTTTATGTGAAGCAACATCTTCACTTAGCTTAGAAAATTTTTATTTGGGGCTTAAAATACATTAGTGTTTGCTTTGTTTTTGGTGATAGGCCTATGCTCTCCCCTTAACTAGGTGATCAAAATGCCAAACTCACCTATTTCCTTCATGCAAATTTCTTGTTTTATTAATACCTTTTAGAAGGCCTGTCGTAGTGGGAAAAAGTACTCACCCTACAGGAACGACCTAAGTGGGAACAACTAAAGCCAAGTTTTCCAACCCACTATAATCAAATGCGGATGGTTGATGAAAATCCCATTCGACGGTAGTGTGCATTGATAACCATCCCCAAAGCCTTTGTTCTAAAGGTAGGGAGGTCTCTCGAGGGAGTCTATCATTTGCCACATCGAACAGAAACCCTTATTAAGAACTTAGTGTAGTATCTTACCGAGTCAGTTTCTGAACATTGTATTAATCACAGTGTAGGGGAAGAATCTACCCCCAAGATACTCACCATATAACTGCCAAGGATTGTTTGCTCAGAGGATCCGGTATCCACTTCCGTCACTCTGAATACGCACCTAGAAAAGACAAAAACATGGGCACCCTTTCGGGGGTGACACGGCTGTGTGAGTCGACGCAGTTCTAAGATGTGGGCTGTTGATTACTATGATGACCTACTTGAGAATTAAGAGTGAGTCTGTTTGAAGTGCTTATCATGTGTAAAACCAGTTAAAACAATTTTTGAACAACATTGTGATTATACACTTGATGTTTAGCATAGGACTTAAGACAACCATTTTATAACTTGTTTGATGTGTTTTCAATATACTAATTCAGATAAGATCATCCAAAACACTCATCATCATATTGATTAATCTCATGTTACGAGATTGGAAATCTACAACGTTTGTAAAGAAATTCATTTTCAAAAGGATTAAGAAGCCAAAGAAACCTCTCAACCACAAGAAACTATTGAAGAAGCAACGATTCTTGTATCAAAGCCAAAAAGTTTTACTCAAATATAGAACCTTTCTTCATAGGTATCATGATTGTGTTAGAGGTCTTTCAGATGATTATGCCATAGAACCTTTGTATTCACAAGCTTACTTTCAAAGAAGAGCCCTTTCTCAAAGGCATAACCATAGTCAACGCATTTGTTTTAGTTATATTCCCCAACTTGCAATCGAATATTCTACTCGTCCAAATCAATTTTGTAATAGAGAACTTAGAATACATTAGGCATCCATCATAAAATCCATCCTTTTACAAAGCCATGATCAAAACTTCATAAAGTGCAAAATCATCCTTTTCTTGATATTTTGCTTACTTTCCCGCTAACACGATTTTCATCCTTCCACTTAGGGAACAACACAAGCTAAAAGATTAGAAATTTTGTGTAAGTCATAGAATCTTCATTCTATCCTGACTTTCATATATATCACATAAATTGCACTATTTCACTCTTTTGATCAAAAGCAAGTCGAATTTGGAGTAAAACCTATGCCTGTCTTCGCGAGATCTCAAAAATAAATGGAAAAAGATGAGGGAGAAACCACTACAAGTAAAATGGGTGACCGTAATGAAAAAGAAGAGGAAACATTTAATCTTGATGATTTAACAGATGAAAAGCTTCAAGAAGTAGAACAAGATCCCCAATTCCACACTCTTATGGAAAAGATTTTAGAACGATACTTTCCTTCAATAGCTAATCAAGGAGCTAAGTTACCTCACAATTTTGACTTAGAAGGGATTAAACAAAATCCTGAAACTCCTCCTAATGACTTTAGTGCTCTTAATCAACAGATAAAAGAATTACAAGGGAAAATAAAAGAGATGCAAGGGGGTACAACAAAGAAATATGTTTTGGAAGACATATCTCCTTATCCATTTGATAGGAGTCTTCAAATGATCCCATTTCTGAAACATTGTGAAATTCCTAAGTATGATAGGTATAATGGAAAAACTGATCCCATTGACCATGTGAGGGATTTCTGAAACATGAGTCTAGAGTTTTCTTATGATGATACCTACTTGATGCGATTATTTCCACGAAGTCTAGGTGTACAATCCATGGAGTGGCTTTCAAAAATCACTGCACCTATCAAAACTTTTAAGGAGTTGATAAATCGGTTTATATCACAATACTCCTACAACATTCAACATCTGATAACAATGCTTGATCTTTGTAAAGTGAAACAAAAAGTAGGAGAACCCTTCACTACGTTCTTACAAAGGTGGAGAAGGTTATTTGCATGATATTCTTGTCCTATTCCTGAAAAGGAAAAGATGGATATCTTCATTAATAGCCTACATCCAGAATTAAGCTATAGGCTTAACCTTCATTGTCCTCATAACTTTGAAAAATTGATTGAAAACGCAATCACCATTGAAGGGGCCTTGGTTAAAAGGGGAGTGATTAAACTTGATAATCCAAGTACATCAAATCAAAACAATAACGATAAAACAAAGTTTTAGAACAGAAACAAAAATGTTGTCAATGATGGTATAGTGGATGCAAATAATCTACGAACAAGACCATATGTTTTCAATCTATCAAGTACTCCACGAAACACTCAACAAGGAAACAACAATCAACAAGGACAAATCTCCAAGAAAGAGAGCACGACCAATCAAAATACCAATCAAAATCATGGTAATTTCAATAATAATCTTGGCAATGCCCAAACATCAAATCCGTCCAGACCTTCATTCTTTTCAAATTGATAGAATTTTACTACTTTGGGTCAATCTCTTGAGTCTACTCTCAAGGAGCTTCTTGATAATAATGTTATCACCTTACCTCCGCAAAGAGATTATGAGCCACGAGTCAAACCACCATCATGGAATGACTCGTATTATTGCAATTATCATCGATGTAAAGGTCATAGAACAAACAATTGTCAAGCTTTGGAAAATCTAGTACAAGATTTAATTGACAATGGTACCATTACAATTGAGGGACATCATACCATTGATGATCATCAAGCATTCAAAGATCCTTTACCAAACTATCAAAAGGGGGAAACATCGAATACCAAAGCCAAAAGTATACACAATGTTGAAAACAATATAATCCATCACATCTACGCAGATGATCAATGGGTTAATGTTATCAAAATCAAGGGAAAACAAGAATATCAACAGGTTAATGTGACAACACGAGGTCAAGCAAAAGTTGTTCTAAAAGGAAGTTCATCTAAAACAACTATTTCTCCTCCAAGTCAGTATAATCTGGTTGATCAACTGAGAAAAACATCAGCTCAAATCTCCATCCTTGAACTTCTTAAAATATGTCCTATACATAGGAATATTTTAGAAGAAGCTCTTGTAAACACAACTGTTGACACTGATCTGGATGTGAACAAATTTCAAGCCATGGTGGGACATTTGTCTTCCCCCACTTGTCTTTCATTTTCTGATAAAGATGATGCCTCTATGACACATCCACATAATTCTTCGCTCTATCTTGAAGTCATGATCCATAAACATCGAATTAGACGTGTCTTAATAGATGGAGGAGCCGGTTTGAATATTTGTAGCTTAAAGTTAATAAATGCCTTAGGAATATCAGAAAATGAAATTGATCCACGAAGGAAGATAACTATCAAGGCATATGATGATGAAGAAAGAGCTTCTAAAGGATTAATATTGTTGCCTATCAGAGTGGGACCTATTGTGAAGAATACATTTTGTCAGGTTTTAGATCGGGATCTTTCTTATAACATACTTTTGGGTCGTCCGTGGATTCATGATATGCAAGCAGTACCATCAGCGTATCATCAATGCACCAAGTTTCCATATGATGGACAGGAAATAACTATACAAGCTAATTACAATAGTACCCAAACTTGTTCAAATCTTCGAGTAACTCAAGATGTCTTTGTGCCACACAATAGGGAAGCTCTTGCTATTTCTTCTTCCAATTTACAAGTTAAATTGCAAGAATTGACAAAGAATATTGATACTAAGCTAAAGTTCAAAGACAAAGGGGTAGGTGAATATTCACTATCTCTCTCTACTTTACCTCCTTCTCCAAGATCACATGGTTTGCCAACTTTATTAAATCAAAAGATTGCAACAGCTTCTACATCTCAAGCTTCCGTGCCAATCACAAAGTTTGATGGAAAATTTATTAGAGCTAATACCACTGAAGAACAAGCTGAAGATAGGGACATCCTAAGTTGGCTATACAAAGATGAAGATGAATCTCTCTTGCACATTAAGTTGCCTAAAGAACAATATGGTAAGGGGTACGCTATCATGTAAAAGATGGGATATGAAGGGAATGGTCCTATAGGAAAAAGAAGAGAAGGAATCGTAGAACCAATTCAACCTATTTCAAAGCATTCAAGTGATAAAACAAGACTTGGATATGGTGAAGATAAAGAAGAATCTACTTCACAGCAAGCACAATTAACTCATGAAGAAGGATCAATGTCAGATAAACCTCATGAATCAGTTTTCCAATTGCAAAATAGTTCAGATACTGATTCTAATGAATATGAATGGGACACCATTTATAATGATGAATTTTGGAGGGATAAACAAGTTGATACCATACACAAATATGCACCTGTTCTCATATAAGGAGAAGGTTCAAGTTCTCCACTTGGTTTTGTTTTACAAAGCGATCATGACTCAAGTGACGAAGAATCAGATTCTAGCACGATTGATGATCAATAGGGGAATACCATCATAGACCTTGTTTACCATGAGGATGATAACCATATCATGACTTTGACAATTCAAGACCTTACCCAACCTAATGATCCCATGCCTTTAGTTTATCCAGAACTTATTGATTGGGATATTGACGCACCTATCCACATTCCTACATTCCGTGATGATGAGGATATTATAAATTTCCTTTGTTCCTCAAATGAAGAAAACAATTGTTTCATTCAAGAATCTCATACTTATCATTTTGATAAGGAGAATGTCAAGTCTCTTAGCTGCAAAATAAATGAAATAAAAGATGGATCTATTGGTGAAAACCAAAAAAAGGCAGTGATAGATCAAAACAAGAGAAAAATAAGGAGCGAATCCAACAGTGAAAACCTTTTTGAGGCACTAAAAGATGAGAAACTTGACACTCTTCCCAAGTATCATCATGAAATATCTTCTATTTTGATCGAACCAACAGAATCAATCAACATAAGTACAGCAGAGCAGCCAAAAGTTTTGCAACTTGCAGCATCATTAACAGTTGAAGAAGTCCTGAAATTCATGGAATTCTTGAAGGAGAATCAAATCAACTTTGCTTGGTCATATGCTGATATGCCAGGGTTAGATCCTAATTTGATAATGCATCATTTATCTATCAAACCAGGGACAAAGCCTATGAAGCAAAAGCTTAGAAAAATGCATCCACATGTTGCATTATTGGTCAAAGAAGAATTAAAGAAGCTTTTGGATGTTGGATTCATTCAAACTATTGATTATGCAGAACGGATTTCCAATATTGTACCTATTTCAAAGCCAGATGGAAGGATCAGAGTTTGTACAGATTTCATAGATTTAAATAAGGCTTGTCCCAAAGATGACTTTCCTTTACCTAATATAGATATGATTTCTGATTTAACTACTGGCCATGCAATGTATTCATTAGTGGATGGGTTTTCAGGATATAACCAGATAAAAATTGCACCAGAGGATCAAGATAAAACAGCGTTTACATGCCCTTGGGGTACTTATTGCTGGAATGTAATGCCATTCGGGTTAAAGAATGCTGGAGCTACTTATCAAAGAGGAATGACAACAATTTTTCATGATATGATGCATACATTCATGGAAGATTATGTTGATGATTTACTTGCCAAATCTCACACACAAGAAGAATATTTAAATATCTTGTCAAAAATCTTTACCAGAATGGAGAAGTTCAATGTTCGACTAAATACAAAGAAATGTGTCTTTGGCGTTACATCTGGAAAACTCCTAGGATACATTGTTTCAGAAAAGGGTATAGAGATTGATCCAGAAAAAGTACAAGCTATAATGGACATGCCTCCACCACAAAATATCAGTCAACTTCGATCATTGCAAGGAAGATTACAGTCCATCAGAAGGTTTATAGCTCAACTGGCAGACAAAAGCTTGCCATTTACACATTTATTGCATAAAAATGTTCCATTCAAATGGGATGACAAATGTGAAACAACATTCAATCAGATTAAGCAGTATCTTATGCATCCACCAGTTTTAATTCCACCTATTCCAGGAGAGCCACTAATACTCTATATTTCAGCAACAGAAGTATCTTTGGGGGCATTGCTAGCACAGGAAGATTCTACAGGTAAGGAAAGGGCCATATATTATATTAGCAGAACTTTAACAAGACATGAACTAAACTACAGTTTCATTGAAAAAGCTTGCCTTGCAGTAGTGTTTGCTTCTCAAAAGTGGTGACATTATATGTTGGCTCATACAGTTAAGCTGATAACAAATATTGACCCATTGAAATGCCTATTAAGCAGAGCTACTTTAACAGGAAGACTTGCAAAATGGGTAATGATCTTAAGTGAGTTTGACATTCATTATGTAGATCGAAAAGCTATTAAAGGACAGGTCATTGCAGATCAGTTAGCTGAAGCACCTTTACAAGAAGAAAATCCAATGCACATTGAGTTTCCTGATGCAGATGTCTTTACAACAACAATTCAGAGACCATGGGCATTATACTTTGATGGCTCTTATACACAATATGGCTCGGGGGCAGGGATTCTTTTTGTTACACCTGAAGGGCATACCATCTCATGATCATATCGGTTGATGTTTCCTTGCACAAATAACATAGCTGAATATGAGGCATTGCTCATATGATTGAAAATAGCTTTGGAATGGAAGATTACAGAGCTGGAAGTCTATGGTGATTCACAACTTGTCATTTATCAAATTAATGATAATTATCAAACCAAAGATGATAAGTTGCTACCTTACAAGAACATGGTGGATGATTATGAGAAGTATTTTGTGTCAATCAAGTTTTCACAAATATCAAGGATTGATAATAAAGCCGTAGATGCAATGGCTACCATTGCTTCCTTATTACAAATATCTGAAGATCAAACCAAGTATGAATTCTTGGTGGAACAATTGTTTTCTCCCACCTATGATAATCCTGAAACCCAAGTTATATGTCATTTGACCGGTTCTGACTCACCTTTATATGGCAAGACTTATACTTACCTCAAAGATAACATCTTACCTTCAGATTTATCTCGCAACCAAAAATAGAATTTCATTTGCCAATCATCCTGTTATACCTTAATTGCCAATATCCTTTATCGACGTGGTCTTGATGGTACACTCCTTAGATGTCTCGAACGTGATGAATCTAAAAAAGCCTTACAAGAGGTTCATGGTGGTATTTGTGGAACTCATTCGAGTGGTTTGACCTTAGCCAAGAAAATTATTAGAATGGGATACTATTGGCCTACCATCGAGAAAGATTCTTTTACTTTTGTCAAGAAGTGTTCTAAATGCTAGATTCACGGGAATCTTATTCATGCACCTGCACAAGAACTACAACCTTTCACTTCAACATGGCATTTTTCTCAGTGGGGATTAGATCTTGTTGGTAAAATACATCCTTCATCGTCAAATGGTCATAAATTTATCATCACAGCTACAGAGTATTTTACAAAATGGATTGAAGCTGTTCCTCTAACAATAGTGACTGGTAAACAAATATCTTCATTTATCTTGAATTACATTATTTGTAGATATGGAATTCCTAATTCTATTATTACTGATAATGGAAGACCTTTCAAGAATCAAGATGTGGATGAACTTTGTGAAAGATTTCACATCCAACACAGGTTTTCTACACCTTACTATCCAGAGGGTAATGGTCAAGCAGAAGCTTCCAATAAAACCATTTTGAAGATATTGAAGAAGATAGTAAATGACGTCGGTCGTGTTTGGCATGTTCAATTAAACCCAGCTTTGTGGGCATACAGAACCAGCATTCACACACCAACAGGAGCTACACCATATGCTTTGGTCTATGGAGCAGAAGAAATCTTGCCACTAGAGGTTGAAATACCTTAACTTAGGGTCTCACTCAAAGGATTGGTAAGTGATGAGGACTACAGGGTTTCTCGCCTCCAAGAACTAGAATTGTTAGATGAAAGACGTCAACAAGCAGCTGATCATTTGAAGGGTTATCAACAAGTTATGTCCCGTAGCTATAATCACAGAGTTAAACCATGAAAATTTCAAGTGGGTGACTTAGTACTGAGAGAAAATCCACGTAATCAGCAAGACAGAGAAAAGAAAGGGAAATTTGAACCTAATTGGCTTGGCCCATTTGTCATCATTGCAGCATACGGTTCTGGTGCATATCAGTTATCAACGTCAGAAGGGGACCTATTTGAAGAACCGATCAATAGTGTTCATCTGAAGAAGTTCTATGCATAAAAAAAAATAAAATCATAAAAATCATAAAAAGTCCTGAAAAAGTCCTGAAAAAGTCAAAAAAATCCTGAAAATGTGCAATAAAAACAAGTAGTGAAAACCTGGCAAACAGGCATTACTTGTGATCAAAATAGGCTCCTCCATTTATTATTTTATGTATTGTTTTCATTTTTGGCATCATCTATCCATATCTATCATCTGTATATATCTTTCATTATCCAATTCATGCAATGGGAATCCTTATCTTTCATCATGGCTTGATGAATTTTGTACATATCTTTTATCTTTACGTTGTGTTTACACTGGGGGCAAAATGCAGAAACATACAAACAAGAGAGGGGCAACAAGCTTTTAGAACATCACAAACAGACAAATAACAATTTGACAAAACACAACATTGTCGTATCAAATCAACCACAACATGTTTATTCAATGCCAATGGAAATTGAAACAACATGATCCAAACAATTATTGAAATGAGAATATCAATGATGATAACCAAATTGGATGATCTTAATTTGAATAAATGTTTGAAATACTTTAAGCAAGATTTGATGGTTGTTTGATTTTCTATCATATCTATGGAGCAATTCAATGATGTAATGAACTAGAAAAGCAAGGAAGGAGTATGATTTTTCTTTGTCTGCTATTTGTGAGGAAATCATTAGTACTATGAAAATTGGTCGTGAGACATGTTCTGCTATGTATCATGGATGACATTTTGGAATTTGCATGGGAAATGGGTTAACTCTTGTCTGTTTATGCAAGCAATACTCAGGTTATCTCGGTTCAATTATACCTAGATGCTTGTATTAACTTGCTATATTAAAAATCATGAAAGCAATACTCAGGTCATCACTGGTGCTAACATACCCTTTGATGCTTGTATTAACTTTCAACATTTCAAAGCTCTATGATGATACAAAAAGCATGTATAAGCTCTCCAAATGGCAATATTGTATGGATGTTCTGCATGGTTAGTATAGATTGCATTAATGTTAGAATTTTCATTTTGCATTTATAAATTTCTCAAAAAGCTGGCAAAGAATCAAATGGTTATATCTTTTCGAAAATATGACTGAGTATATTTTGACATTCACAAAAACATCATTTCATACATTTTTCATATATATTTGCATTAGAAAATCATAAAATCAAAGCATACATTATATACATCATTACTATATACATTCATTCATCCAATAGATTTCATCTCATAAAATCATGTATATATACCATGAAACCATCATATCATACACATCATACATATAAGGAAATACACATCATATATAATCATAAATCATTGCTGCATTTCATATATCTCAAAAATGAATGTCAAAATGTACAAGGATGTCAACTACAAATGATATAACATCATCAAAAATATGATCATCTCACGGTGTATACAAAATGTCTCAACATAATATATATAATGAAAATGTCATCTACAAATGCACTAGGAAGTGCTATCCTCTGATGGCGCTGGTCTGGGACTTATACCACCTGCCCCTGATGGACCTGCTCTGCCTGTCCCTGATGGCCCTCCTGGAGGTAAAGGTTGTGTCACACCCCTGCTGGTAGTACGAGAGCGACCATGAGTAGATCATGACTGAGCATAACTCTCTCTCCGCTCAGGTGGAACTGCATCGTGATATCTAGTCCGGTAAAACTCTGCCTCTTGGGTAGCTTTGGTAACCTCTCTCATCATATCACCAGTCAAGGTGCTAGCTGCTACTCTCTATAGGCTATCTGCTAAGGCAATGGCCTGCTCACCCCGCTATCTAGCTTCATCTCTCTCAGCAATAACCAAAGTCAACTGATCCTACAACTGTGTAATCAAGGCCTGTGCCTGTGATAGCTGAGTCTGCAAACTCTATACTGTACTCTATAGAGATGATATCTGACCTACTACTATCGGATCTACTGAAGGAGATGGGTCAGTATGTCTCATCCGTGGTCCACCTCTACCACCCCTACCACCTCTCCTACCACCTCTCCTACCACCTCTATCTCCACCTCTACCATCACCACCATCATCTCCCTCTGAGTCATCATCTCCTCCACTCTCATCATCATCATTGTCCTCTGAATCATCATCCTCTGATGCTGAGTCCCTCTATCGTCATCTCTGTGCAATAATAGGAGCAATAGCCTCATCAGGATCAAACATACGTGGCGCTGGATGCTCTAGAACATACTGGAAATACTCTAGTGTCGTCCCTGCATCAAGGACGTCCACTCGGTAATCCCACATCTGTGCTCCCAAACTGGTGAACTCTGCCACCGCTGCCTCATATGAAATCCGTGGACCCCACACTGCAAGCTCTGGCTATCGCCGCGCATAAATGGCTGAACCCATAGGCATACCCTGAATCCAACCAAACTGTCGAAGTACTCATCCAGCAAGAAATCTCTCAAGGATCCATGTAGTCCGCCCAATCAAAAATCTGGAAGTACAAACATATGGCATCTCCCTCGCATCCTCTGGCCATGGCTCACAATCTAAGTACAGTCTTTAGCATACTGTATCCAGACTATCCAATAATCGCTGCCAATGCACTAGTTTGCCCAGACTTGGCTGAGCAATAATATGAGCATATGTCCACCTATATGCTTGACCAACTGGTCGCTGTCCTCGAGTCAATGGACGTAAAACAGCAAAATGCTCCCATGCCCATATCTGTAATAATGAGCACCCAATAGCAAAACTCTGGCCTCTACCATATACAATATGATGTAACTCATCATATAAATGGGCTAGCATGCATGTACCCCATGCATACTATGTCCCCTGCATCACCATGCTCTCCAAAACATGACCCCACCCGATCGCGAACCCCTTCGACCTATGGTCAGGGTACAACACACCTCCAATAAATCCTGCAAGTACAGATGGTAAGGGTGGATATGTGTCTGTAATCTCACCCCATGGGATGAAGTATCCAGCAATCTGATCATCTCGAAAAATCCTCCTCAAAGCATCAGTGCCTCCAACCTCTCGGCTATCAAAAACAACTATCTCTCCCATCACTGGGATCTATAGGATGCGATATACATCCTCAAGGGTCACTGTAATCTTGCCCATCGGTAAATGAAATGTGTTGGTGTCACTATGCCACCGCTCTGCAAGTGCTGTCAATAGAGCCCTGTTGAGGTGAATCTCAGGCATGTCAAGTAATGCACTCAATCCACATGCATCAATCACATCTCTATCTGACTGTAACAAATGTGGAATCAATGTCCATGTGCTCAGAAATGTCTCTCGTAATTGCAAAACACCTAATCTCTCCTGATGACATATCATCAAAGCAAAATCAGTATCAAATCATCATAATGTATCAATCAAATCTCAACATCAAACTATTTTTTTTTCATTTTCATGGAAAATAAATAATCACAATCATGTTTATTTTTGACAGCTTTAGAAATAAACACATCAATCAAATAATTTGTTTTTCATCATCATGGAAAGCAAATTTATAAGTTTGATTTGTTTTTAACAACCTTAAAAGCAAATCTATCAGTTCTTATTTGTTTTCCAACAACTTTGGGAACAAATTTATCAGTTACAACAACATAACATCATAAGCACTACAAAACTGCTTATAGGCGCTACAAAATTCCTCATCAGCGCTACAGAAACTTAGGCGCTAAAGAATTAATTAATAGCACTACGTTTTTTATTATGGGCACTACGGAATCGTATGCGCTATGAAAAACATTAAGAGCGCTATAAAATTTATCATATGCACTACAAAATTTCATGCGCTATGAAAACAATCAAAAGCGCTATCAAAACTATCATATGCGCTATAGAATCAATCGTGCTACAAAAATATTCAAATGTGCTACGATATGTATCATATGCGCTACAGAATTAAATGTGCTACAAAATATATTATATGCACTACAAAAAGCTTTAAGGGCGCTAAAACACACTTTTTTTACGTCGAAACATGGAGAAACGTGCCACAAAATGGAAAATTTTTGAGAGGGAGGAGATTTACGGGACACATACCAGAGGTCCATAGTGCGCTGGTCATTGATGTTGTCGGATATGCTTGAAATGGTGCTGCTGAACTGGAAATGCCATAATTATCAAATTAGAGCCCAAATTTGTAAATTTTACTAGGTTAAAATTGAAAATGACATGGAAAATGACATTTTTAACCTATATAATGGTAAAATTGTGGCATTTTATCACATTTTAACATAGTAGGGGCAATTTCTTCATCAATTTTTCTTTTCACATCTTTTCGGGTCAATTTTCTTCATCATTATTTTCAAACGATGAATCGACATTCTCAAAATCATAAAAATCAAATTTTTTTACAAAAATAAAAAAAAATCATAAAAGTTCAAAATATTATTGATTCATCGTTTGCGGGGGCATTTACCTATTAACATTTCGATAGTCAACATTTGAGGCAAATTTCAAAATTCTTTGAAGTAATGCGTAAAACACATCACTTCAAAGAGGGGCAAAATGTATACACCTAAAAATGGTCACATCACATTGTCTGACAATTAATTAAATATTTTTAATATTTAATTAAAATCTTTGAATTTTATCTGCGTATAAATAAATTTAAATAATTTATTTATATTTCTTCATTCTTTTATTTTGATTAAATAAATAAGTTTATTTAATCATCTTTTCGTATTCATTTCTTAATTAATTAAAATAAATATTACAATTTATTTATATTAATTATCATATAATCTTAGTTTGAATATATTATTCAAATAAAGATTAAAATATTCTTCTTTTCTTCTAAATATCATTTATAATTAAATATTTCAAATATTTAATTAATTCCTCTAATCCGATTCATATATCTATTCATAATTAAATATTCCAAAATATTTAATTAATTCTTCTAATATTTCATATTCTTCTAAAGTCATATCATAATTAAATATCTCAAAATATTTAATTAAATCTTCCATAGTTTTTAAAATCAAAAATCAAAATTTAATAAATGAAATTAAATAAATTTGTTTATTTATTTAAATTGGGGATTATCTTCAACACCCGGGAAGCAAACGGTCAAAACAGAAAATTTAATTTTCTCTGTTTCTGTGCAGGCTTGTTCTCGTGGGTTGAAGAAAGGAATCCATCCTTCTCTCCAACCTCTCAACCTCTTCCATCTTCTTCTCAACTTCTCCATCTCACACCTTTCAATTCTACCATACAATCTCACAGCTGTAGATTCTTGCCAGCTGGGATTTTGCCTGAGAAAATCTATAAATACAACTGTCGGGAGCTCCAAAGGATATAGAAGTTTTAAGCAAGTAAATTATAGTCAAATTGCAAAGCATTCATAGTATTCATAGAATCATAGTAATCATAGCATAAAATCATGACATCTTCCATTCATAGCTCCTATGCATAATCCACAGCCCCTGTCCATAATCCGTGAGCATTTTCATATTCATTGCATATAGGATAGAATTTCCTTTTGCATAACTCATTCTACAGGTTGCTATTTGTTGGAGCTGAGCTTATTCAATCTGAGAGCAAAAGCTTCAAAAGAAATCACTGTAGATAGAGGAAGATGGAACGCTTCTGAAAACTATCTTAATTTCTTTGTTTGAATTTTTAGTATAATGTTTCATTTTGTGTTTTGTTTTTCAATTAGATTAACCATATAAACAATAATACAGTCGCAACTGCAGCCCATGAAGCCCTTGATTATGTTGGAAAATTAAATGCTTTTGAGCCTCTTCCCATCCACATACCTGTGAGGGGCATTCGATGCCAGTAGCTGGAAGATTGTTTTGGGGATTGCCTTTCCCACTTGCTCCTAACATGCACCTGAAGATTGCAGAAGTAAATGAGTTAGGAATTTTTGAATTACAATTCAATGCTGGTAGGTGAATTTGAAATTGAGAGGGAATGTCTGTTGAAGACATAAAGAATGAAGGAAGATTATTCTATAACCTGAATAGAGTCAGTTGAGAAGACTCAGTTGGAAGAAGAATTTTCTGTACAGCAACAGACTGCAGACAAAGAATGTTTTCTATGTGAGCTTTTGAAAGCTCTTGAACAACAATAGCTATTAGTTTTTGTGTTAGGAGTGATTTCTCCTTAAAAGCTCTGCGTAGCTCAGTCCAGTGAGCTCCTAGTAGCTCCTGAAGTTATCTGAAGTTGGTTGAGCAGTTGTTTGCTCCCAGCAGATTGTGATTCGTAGCTTATAGTTACATTTCAGTAGTTTAAGTTTTATCTTTCCTGTATTGTTCATTTCCAACATAGTTAATCAAAAGGAAAATATTGCATGCCCAAATTTGTCTCCTTGCATTTTGTTTATTCCACTTTTGTATTCCTCTATTTTTGGGAAACAAAGCAGCAAGTCTGTGTGTGCTTTCTATGCAATCAGAAATCTTGACATGGTATCAGAGCCATAAGCCCCATTTCCTTGTGAGTTAGGGAATTTGTTTCATTTGGGTATTGAGTTTATTGTGTAGGAGACATGGCTGGAGATGAAGGAAAGAGCTGGCAGTAGCCACCGTCCTTTAATGGATAGAACTATGATGTTTGGGTGAAGAAGATGAGGACCATTATGGTCACCAATGATTTGTGGGAGTTTGTGGTCAGTGGTTTCAATGATTTAATTGACCCAACAGCATATGTTGTGCTCACAAAAAATCAAAAGAACCAGTTGAAGGAGTTGAGGAGGAAAGATGTTAAGGCATTGAGTTTAATAGAAGCAGCCTTGATAGAGGCCATTTTTCCTAGAATAGCAATAGCTAACTATGCAAAGGAAGTTTTGGAAATCCTCCAAACTTGTTACAAAGGAACTGACAAGGTCAGATTGGTGAAGCTCTAGATGCTTCGAAGAGAGTTTGAGACTCTTGAAATGAAGGACAGTGAGTCCATTTCTATTTTCCACACAAGACTCTCTAGTTTAATAAACTTGTTGAGAGTGAATGTTGAGATCATTGATGATCAGAGGATTGTGAAGAAAGTCCTCAAGATTTTACCCACGAAGTTTGATGCAGTTGTGATTGCCATTGAAGAGGCAAAGGATCTCATAATGTTGTCTATTGATGAGCTCATGGGTTCTCTACAAACCCATGAACAATGCCTAAATAGGTCTACAAGTACTTCCCAAAAGCAAGATTTTAAAGCTCAGTCGAATGCAAGAGGAAGGGGGAGAGGTAGAAATAGCTCCAGACGTGGTAGAGGGAGATTTGGACATGGTAATGCTGGAGAAGAAAGCTCAGTGCGAGCAAACAACTAAGATGGAGTAAGTAGCTCTTAGACTAGCTCCTAGAGAGGCAAGAAGAACATCAATTTGAATATGAAGAATGACAAGAGAAATGTTGAATGCTACTACTGTCATAATTTTGGGCATTATGCAAGTGAATGTTTGACCAAGCAAAGAGATTAGTCAAAACAAAGTGCAAATGTGGATGATTCGAATGTGGCTGGAGGAAGCTAGTCCACAACCTTCATCATGTGCAACATTGGTGAAGAAGGCAGCCCCGAAGTCTGGTATTTAGACAGCGGTTGTAGCAACCACATGTGTGGTAATGAAAGTCTTTTTTCTTTCATTGACAAAAATGTAAAGTCTGAAATAAGAATGGGGAACAATGGATTAGTTCCTATTGTTAGAAGAGGATCTATTATGATCCGCAACAAGCAAGGTGAAAAGGAGACACAAAATGTATTTCTTGCTCTTGGTTTAAAGTACAACCTTATGAGTGTTGGTCAGCTGATCCAAAATGGATATAAAGTGCTAATGGAGAAGGGTCAATGTGTCATCTATGACAAGAATGAGAGGACAAAGGTGTTTGCATCAATCCAAATGAGAAAGAACCAAATGTTTCCGTTGAAGATTGAGATGTGTTTCTCATCTCAATCTATTGCTACACCTCTCAAGAATGGAGAATGTACAGCAGTACATCATGTAGCACTCAAGAGCACCATTCAAGATCCCTCCAAATTGTGGCATCTCAGGTATGTACATTTAGGCTATGCTAGTTTGAGTCTTTTGACCAAGAAAAGAATAATTGATGGTTTGCCAAGGATAGTAGAACCTAATGTTAGATGTGAGGCTTGCATTTTGGGCAAGAAACATAGGCAGCCCTTTCAATCGGGCAACTCTACAAGGGAAAGAGCACCATTAGAGCTAGTGCATATGGATTTGGTAGGCCCTATGCAAATCATTTATATTGGTAAGAGCATATTTTTTATGACCTTTATTGATGATTACAGCCGTAAGACATGGGTCTATTGTTTGCAACATAAATCTGAAGCTTTTGATAAGGTTTTTCTATTTAAGGCCCAAGTTTAAAAGGAGAGTGGAAATGTGATCAAGGTCCTAAGGTCATATGATGGAGGAGAGTATACCTCTAATTTTTTTGTGAATTTTTGCAAGGAAAATGGCATCAAGAAGGAGCTAACAACTAGTTATACTCTGTAGCAAAATGGAGTGGTTGAAGAAAGAATCAGACCATTGTGGAGATGGCAAGGAGCATGATGAAAGCAAAGGACTCCCAACTGAATATTGGGGAGATGTTGTAGCAACAACTATATATTTGATAAATAGAAGTCCAACAAAAGTGGTCCATGACAAGATACCTCAAGAGGCATGGACAAGATGCAAGTGGATGGTTGAGCACTTGAGAGTGTTTAGGTGTGTAGCATATGCACACGTGCCTAAAGAAAAGAGGCAAAAATTGGATGACAAGGGTGAAAAATAAATTTTCACGGACTATAGTGAAGAGTCCAAGGCCTATTGACTATACAATTTGGTCACCAAAAAGATAGTCATTAGTAGGGACGTGGAGTTCCTAGAAGACAAGTCTTGGGATGGAGTGGTAGAATCTGATAGCTCAGAGCCGCTCCTGATAACTCCTGAAGAAGCAAAAACTAAACATGAGGTTCAAGAAGACGAGTCTGCAGAAGCTCCTGAAAGCATCGGTCAAGCTCCTAAAAGCTCCTGACGATTCCTAAAAACTCCTGAAGCTGAGGGATAGTTAGCAAAATAGTCAGGTAGATTGTCACAGTCAACCAAAGGATTGGCTCCTGAAGGTACTAGTAGAGCTCCTGAAAGGCCCCTGAGAGCTCCTAAAGTTGGTAGACAGCTAGGAAGACTATCACAGATAGCTAGAGATTCAGCTGCAGTGAGCTCTGGATGAGCTCCTAAAGTTTTTCAACAAGCTCCTGAAGTGCCCCTGAAAGCTCCTAAAGTGAACAGATAGAAAGGCAAGCAGCTAGAGACAACCAAAAGATTGGCTCTTGAAAGCGCTAGAAGATCGACTCTTGAAGAGCTCAATAAGAGCTCTTGAAGTCACTAGTAGAGCTCCTAAGAGCTCTCAACCGCTCTTGAACCTGCCTGCTCATCACAATAGCAGCAATAATGAAAGTTTAAAACCACCTCTCGCCTCCCTAATTCCAAAGAAGACCAACAGTCTAAGGGAGATCTACCAAAATGAAAGGTATAATGAAGAATTTGATGAGAGTGTGAATTTTTCATTATTTTCTCATGGTGATCCAGTTTATTTTGAAGATGTAAAAGAGGAGAAATAGTGTGAGGCCATGGATGAGAAGATAGATGCAATTGAGAGGAACAACACTTGGAAGTTAACAGATTTTCCTCCCAACAAGCAAGTTATTGGTGTGAAATGGGTCTACAAGACCAAGTGCAATGCTGAAGGAAGGATAGACCGGCATAAGGCAAGATTAGTTGTCAAAGGGTACAAACAGTAGTTTGGGAGAGATTCTAGTGAGACATTTGCAGCCGTTGCAAGGATGGAGACTGTGCAGGCAGTCATAGCAATCACAGCCTAACACATGTGGAAGGTATTTCAAATGGATGTGAAATTTTCCTTCCTTAATGGAGTGTTGAATGAAGAGGTTTATGTGGAGCAGTCATTCGGATATGAAGTTTCGGGTGAAGAACACAAGGTGTATAGGCTGAAAAAATCTCTTTATGGGTTGAAGCAAGCTCCATGGGCATGGTACAACAGGATTGACTCATATTTGATGAGCAATGACTTTAGCAAAAGCGATGGTGAGCCCACTCTTTACATCAAGGTAGAAAATGGTAAGGTTTTGATTGTTGTCTTGTATGTTAATGATTTAGTTTTTACTGGGGATGATGATTTCCTCCTTGTTGATTTCAAAGAGGCCATGAAAAGAGATTTGAAACATTTGACAAATTTAGGTCTCGAGTTATTTTCTAGGCATAAAAGTAAACAAATGCATGATGGTATATTCATCTCTCAAGAAAAATATGCAAATGAGATCTTGAAGAGATTTAGGATGATTGAAAGCAAGTCTGCTGGAACACCAATAGCCATAGGTCTAAAGTTGAGAAAGAAAAATTGCAGCAACAATGTGGATCCAACCCTGTTTAAGATTTTGGTTGGAAGCTTAATGTATTTAATAGCAACTAGGCCTGTTATAATGCACAGTGTGAGTCTTATTTCCAGGTTTATGGAGACTCCACGAGACACCCATTGGCAAGTGGGTAAAATAATCCTAAGTTATGTGAATGGTACCAAAGGATATGGCATTATGTACACAGCAACAAATGAATTTGGGTTGGTTTGATACATGGACAGTGATTGGGCAGGAAGTTTGGATGATAGGAAGAGCACATCAGTCTATGTGTTTCACTTAGGTTTGGGATTCATTTCATGGGCTTCCAAGAAGCAACCTATCGTTTCCCTATCTACAACAGAGGTTGAGTATATAGCAGTAAATGCAGTAACATGTCAAGCTATTTGGCTGAGAATAATCTTGGCAGATTTGAGAGAAGGAAAAGCAGATAGAACAATAATTTATTGTGACAATGTTTCATCGATAGCTTTGGCAAAAAAAATTGTGTTTCATGGAAGAAGCAAACACATTGAAATCGGGTATCATTTTATCAGAGAATTGGTTGAGAATGGTGAAATTAAAATAGCATTTTGCAGGGCAGAGCAGCAACTAGCAGACATTTTCACCAAGCCTTTGAGCAGAGATAGCTTCAAGCGTCTAAGAACCAAATTGGGTGTTGTTGATTTGGATCAAATGTGATTCTGTTGTTGGCTCAAGATCAAGGGGGAGTGTTGTAAAATTAAATGCTCCTGAGCCTCTTCCTTTCCACCTACCTGTCAGGGGCATTTGATGCCAGCAGCTAGAAGATTGTTTTGGGGATTGTCTTTCCCACTTGCTCCTGACGTGCACCTAAAGATTGTAGAAGAATTAAATGAGTTAGGAATTTTTGAATTCCAATTCAATGCTGGTAGGTGAATTTGAAATTGAGAGGGAATGTCTATTGAAGAAAAAAAGAATGAAGGAAGATTATTCTATAGCCTAAGTAGAGTCAGTTGAGAAGACTCAGTTGGAAGAAGAAGAATTTTCTGTGTAGCAGCAGACTGCAAATAGAGAATGTTTTCTATGTGAGCTTTTGAAAGCTCCTAAACAACAACTGCTGTTAGTTTTGTGTGTAAGCAGTGATTGCTCCTGAAGAGCTCTACATAGCTCAGTCCAGTGAGCTCCTTGTAGCTCCTAAAGTTATCTGAAGTTGGTTGAGCAGTTGTTTGCTCCCAGCAGATTATGATTCGTAGCTTAGAGTTACATTTCAATAGTTTAAGTTTTATCTTTCCTCTATTGTCATTTCCAGCATATTTGAATATAAAAAGGAAAAGATTGCATGCCCAAATTTGTCTTCCTACATTTTGTTTATTCCGCATTTGTATTCCTCTATTTTGGGGGAAACAGAGCAGTAGCTCTGTGCTTTCTGTGCAATCAGAAATCTTGACAATTCTACATAACATGCATCCATGGTTGCATGCATTGCACTGCCTCTCGCCAGACAATCAATGATTTTAATGCAAATTCTTCTAATTCCAAAGATGAAGATACAGCTTTTGGAAGAGGTTTCTTCAGTGGCATTCATCACCTACTCCTTAGATCTACAACAGACTGCTTTAGAAATCCTTTAAAAAAATCAAAACTCCACTTATTTCAGAAAACCCAATTTACCTAATCTATCAAAAGCCTCAATGTGAGATATCAACATTTCCTCTAACATCCACTTCCTTCTCCCAGGAAGCCCCATCCTCATCAATATGATACCCAATCCAAACTAAATCAACATGTTCATGATGACAGAATCACTTGCGGTCAACACGTTCATGATATAACTTGTCAGTCAGCTTTCCTTTGGAGCTCATATCATGTATAAGTATTTACAGTGCTTAAATGAATAGAAAAAAGCAAGTAGCATTTAGAATTTTCTAGACAATGTTATCCAAGTTTCTCTCTAGATGAACAAGTCCAGATGTTTTGATCATTAAGAAGCTTCTAATACTGTGCCAGTCGAGTTTGCAGGCTGAGTATTCCAGTAGTTTTCCTTGCCAAAATATCATTCAATTCTGAAATGTATTTATCTATATGGTTTTTAGGTTGATCTGCTTCAGGTAGCAATTTCATCTCCTCCCTAACAATGTTTATGGTATCTTCAAATTGTTTGCTGCGAGCAATCAAAAGTGCTGGAATAAGTCAATAACTGAATCATGCACATAAGAAGTTTTCGAATAGGAGTCTTCAACTAACTCTGTGATCTATCCCTTATGATTTCAGTTCACTGTCCATCTTGTAGTTTGTTGTCAATCCATTTTAGTCAGCTGTCAAGTTAGTTAGCTCTATTATAGGAAGCAGTTGAATCTTTGTGTATCTATAAATTCGCATTATTTGTTAATAAAAGATATGAGATCACTGAGTCATTCTATTCTCTGTTTATTATTGTTGTCTCATATCTATGTTTTTCCTTTACTGTGTCAAGTCTCTATTTTGGTATCAGAGCCAACCTACAGAAAATAAAAAATTCCTGAATAGTGATAACAGCTACCACTGTTTGGCAAAGAGATTTATAAGCGTTGTTTTAGTGTGAGTAGCCAAATCTCTCCTATAGAATAAGAGGGGGCATAAGGAAATATTAGTGCACTGTGCATGGAAAAAGGCCAGCAGAGAGGATTATGTTGAATGCTTTGTTTTTTTGAGAATCATTAAATCTAAGTGGTGAAAAAAGAGGAAGGGCATATTACAGCAAGTCGTTAGTTTGTTGGTGAGAAACCCATTGAAGTTGTGAAGAAGTGTGCTGCTGTTGAAAAGTTGTCAAATGATAGCCTCTTGCAAAGAAGTCTAGCTAGCTGTGAAGCAAGGAAATTTAAGTTATCTGCAATTAGGTGATTGGTAAATTTCATTTATCTTTGGTTTCTTCAAAATGACAAGTTTATCTTATTCATATGTAATAGAATCGAATAAGTTAGATGGTTCCAATTTTGTTAATTGGAAGTTCAAGATGCAATCTATGATGGAGGGGTACAATGTTTGGACCATTCTTAATGGTTTTGAGGTCAAACCTAATGCACCTCAAGCTACTGTTCAAGATTGGGAGAAAAGAGAATGCAAACCTAAGATTCTCTTACAAATATCTGTAAAGGATTCCATCATCCCTCATATTCATGATATCACTACTTCTATTGGTACATGGATAACATTGAAATGTTTGTATAAGATTACAAACAGAAAGAATTTTGTTTCTAAAGAGCAAATTACTTTCAATCAAAATGGAAGAAAATGAGAGTATTACTGACTATTGATCAAGAGTTAATGAATTAAGGGCTAAATTAGCTGACATTGGTGAATCAATTTCAAGTAATGATTTAGTCATTGTTACTTTGAATGGAATGATAAATGATTATCAAGAGTTCATTACTGGTTTGTCTGCAAAGAGAAAATGCACCTTCTTTTGACCATTTGGTAGGTATCCTTCTACAAGAAGAAAAAAAGAAGAATCATATGGAATTAAGAAAAATTTAATATCAGTTTCAGCCACTATTGATCAAGGTTCAATGGTTGAATTCTTAAAGACGGGTTGGACACAAGTAAAAGATATGAAAAATCACTATTGTGATTGTTGAGGGAATCAGAATAAGAGTTTTGTATAAACTTGATGCTAAAGTAAAAGGTCATCAAGCAATGACTTCTACATGTGTACCAATTAAAATATTATGTAACAAAAAGTATGGTCATTTAAATCTTCAAGATCTTATTTCTCTACAAAGAAAAGACATGGTGCAAGGTCTTCCAATACTAAAGAATGAATACATTAGTTGTGATGGTTGTGCTTTAGGTAAATAGCATAGAAGTGAATTTGCAATAAATTCAAATCAAAGGAAAAGAAGCATTCTTTAATCAGTTCATAAAAATGTGTGTGGTCCCATGCAAACAAAGTCACTTGGAGGAGCTTCTTATTTTCTTATAGTTATTGATGACTGCACTAGATATACTTGGCTCTATCTCTTAAGAAATTAGAGTGAAATGTTTGAATGTTTCAAAGAATTTAAAGTTATGGTGGAAAAACAAACAGCTCACAATGTCAAATTTCTTAGATCAGATAAAGAGGAGAATATACTTCAGATAATTTTGTGAAATATTGTAGAGATAATTTTATTATCAAGCAATATATAGTTCCTCATAGTCTAGAACAAAATGGTGTGGCTGAAAGGAAAAGCAAAACAATAGTTGAGTGTGCTAGGAGTATGCTCAAAGAAAAGAATCTCTCTAGTAATTTGTGGGCTAAAGCAATTAGTATAGTTGTATCTTTGTTGAATCATAGGCCAACCAAGTATCTAGAAAATAAAACTCCTTCTATGAGGCTTTCATAGGTAGTAAACCTATTGGTAGTCATTTGAGAATTTTTAGAAGGAATTTTGTCATATTCCAAAAGAAAATAGGAGGAAACTTGATGCTAAATCAATGAAATGTATATACATTGGTTACTGTGCAGATCATAAGGCCTACAAAATGTATAATCCTACTATTCATAGAGTGTTTTCTAGTAGATATGTCATATTTCATGAATTTGTAGATGATGTACAAGAGGAAGAAAAGGAAGAAAATACTACTTCATGGAAACTACTTGAAGAAGACAGTGACAAAAGTTTGGATATTGTAGATTAGAAAACTCATGATCAAAGTGGGCATGAAACAAGGCAAGGTGAAGTCATTTCATTTAGCAATGAAGCATTAAGAAGGTCAACAAGGCAAATGAAGGCACCAATCAAGTATAATGACTATGCTCTTATGGCTCAAGTAATGAGTATAGATGAAACTTATAATTATGAAGAAGCTAAGGATCATAAGAAATGGATGAATGCAATTAAACATGAATATGATTCAATTATGGGTAATGAACCTTTGGAATTAATTGAATTACCTATGAATGAAATTCCTATAGGTTCTAGATGGTTGTTCAAAACTAAGTTTAAAGATTAAATGGTACTATTGATAAATTCAAAGCTAGATTAGTTGCAAAACAATATTCACAAAAAGAGGAATAGATTATGAGGATACTTTGCACCAGTTGCTAAAATGAATACAATTAGGAACATGATTGCACTTGCTACTAAGTTTAATTGGGAGTTACATCAGATGGATGTTAAATCAAAATAAATCAATGGTGATTTAAAAGAAAATATCTTGTTCAACCTGAAGGATTTGTAAAGAAGTGAAAATAACAATTAGTATGCAGGTTAAAGAAAGCATTGTATGGTTTCAAATAGGAACCGAGGTTATGGTATGAGAAAATTGATAAATTCTTCTTTCAACAAGGGTATGTCAATGGTCATAAAAGAGGGGTAAAAAATTATTAAAACAAGAGAGAATTACAGAGAAAAGTCATTACATAGCCTTATCAAGCTCCACCAAATGGTCCAACTGTTGAGACAAATCAGGGGGTAATTGACCTCGATCAACCAAATTCCAATCATGAATATGATCAGAAGCCCATTTAGCCAAACAATCAGCAACATCATTCCACTCCCTAGGAATATGAGTGAAAGTAACAAACTCAAGAGACACAAAGATTGAGAATTTGTTCAATAATCAAGGCCAGGTGCCAGCTAACATCCTCTAACCTCCCCTTGTTCAGCAAGTTCACCACAACCTGGGAATCAGATTCACATATAATCTTGCGCCACCCCAACCGACTGCCATGCTCCACAGCCATTAAAATTGCCTGAGCCTCCATAAGATTATTAGTATGAAGACCTTTATAGATAGAGAAAATAAATTGAACATCCCCAGAACTATCCTGACCAACCCCACCAATTCCAGCATGACCAGGGTTTCCACGAGAAGAGCCATCCGTGTTAATTTTAAGGATGCCTTGAGGAGGAGGAGACCATCTTCCTTCCCTATTCACCTTTGGAGAAAGATGCCTACACTTGTTGCACCTAAGGTGCTAATGTGAAGGAGGCAAATGAAGCCGGTTGAAACATCCAACATCAGAAGGGGCAATCGAATCAGACAGAACACACTTAGCCGCGATCGTTTCTCCCAAAGAATGCAAAATTTTCCACCACAAGCGAGGGGCCCCCATCAGCATATCTTGAAAAATCCGACAATTCCTCTCCAACCAAATATTCCAAACGATGAAGGAAGGGCCAATCGCCCAAGCCGCTTGAAGAAAGGAAGTAGAAACAGGGGCCCTACTCCCCCGATCCACAAACTCAGCCAAAGAAGAAACATGCCTACAGGGCATATTCCACACCTGCCACCAAAAATGCCAAATCTCTCGAGCATAGGAACATTGGAAGAAGAGATGAGAAGCACACTCCTTAGCCTGGCAACACAACACACAAAAAGAGGGACACTGGAAACCCCGTTTGCATAAATTATCCCAAATAAGACACCGGTTTTGAGCCACCAACCACATGAAGAAATTGCACTTGGGCCAAGACAACTTATGCCAAACATGCTTCCACCAAGGGACCTGAATCTCCCCAAACAACTATCGACCCAATTGCTTATAGCCAGTAGAGATAGAGTACTTTCCAGACATATCAGGACCATCTCAAGCTAAAATATCAGGTCCCCTCAACGAATTACAAGCCCGGGAAGCCAAAAGTTGAGCAACCTCCTGCCTATCCTCCTCAGAGCCCCCAGGAGGCCACTCAGAAAGGTGCTTCTAGTGGAAAGAAACAACAAAGCCACAATGCTCAGCCATCTTATAATGCTCAACGGTGTCCCAACCAGCAGTAGTAAAAACATCACAGAGGGGTTGAAGATGAGGAAGAGCAGAAAGAATAGGTTGGTGACCATCCCAAGAATCCCACCAGAAAAGAGCTTGTGATCCTGAATGACAGATCCAAAAAAGCGCATGCTTAAACAACTGGGCTCCCACTTTCAAAGTAGCCCAAATCATAGAACCACTTCCCTCTAGAGGATAGCAAGGAACCTCATGAGAAGCAACACCATGAAGATACTTATGGTTAAGAACACGGGCCCACAACTGGTGTTGATTAGTACACCAGCGCCAATAAAGCTTCGCCACAAGAACTTGCCCATTCAAAATAGAAGAGCGTAAACCGAGACCACCCTCCTGCTTAGGTCTACACACAGAATCCCATTTAACAAGGCTCCACTTAGAGGTCATCAAATTGCCACTCCAAAGGAATTGCCGAGAGAGAGCATCAAATTCTCGAAGGAAATACATAGGGGCCGATTGAACAAAACATCTATAGATGGGAAGGGCCTGGATAACAAACTGAAGGAGGGTAATTCTAGCAGTAGTAGACAACCACCGATGAGTCCAATGAGTTACCTTCTTCCTCAACTTGTCAAGCAACATCTGCTAAGAAGATATGGGTTGACGACCAACGGCAAGAGGAATCCCCAGATAGACAAAGGGGAGAGATCCAATTTGAAACCTCAAAATAGCAGCAATCCTCCTCTGAATAGCCAAAGGAGTATTGAAGAAAAAAATAGAAGACTTCTACTCATTAACTTTCTGACCTAAAGCAGCGAAGTAGATGTCCAAAGCTTTCCATAAGAAAAGATGAATATGAGATTATTGTTTTGATTTCATTATTTGTGGTGACTTAATCATAAGAGGAAATACCATAGAGTTGATTGGTTAAATCAAGACAAAATTATCACAAGCATTTCAAATGAAGGAGCTTGGTAAATGCATTATTGTTTAGGAATTGAAGTATGGAGACAAGATGGTAACACTTTGATTACTCAAAGAAAGTATGCAAAGAAATTGATTCAAAGGTTTAATATACAAGATTGTAAAGTTGCGTCTACTCCATTAGAATAAAATATTAAGTTTTCTAGTGATAATGATGCTACAAATGTCATTGAGACTTTGTATAGATAGATGGTAGGAATTTTGAACTACTTGACCACTACAAGGCTTCATATTGCATATTCAATCAACATAATTAACCAATTCATGGTTAAGCCTCTTGAGCCACATTGGAAAGAAGCAAAGAAAGTCATTTGTTACATACATGGTAACATGAATTTTGGCATTTAATATACTAACCATTTGAATGTTGAGTTGATAGGTTATTCAGATTCTAATCAATCAGGTGATCTAGATGATCATCAATCAACAACTAGTTATGCATTCAATATAGGAACCAAGGTCATGGTACAAGAAAATTGATAAATTCTTCTTTCAACAAGGGTATGCCAATGGTAAACATAATCCAAATTTGTACATAAGAAAAGATGAATATGAGAATATTGTTTTGATTTCATTATTTGTGGTGACTTAATTATAAGAGGAAATTCCATAGAGTTGATTGGTGAAATCAAGACAAAATTATCGCAAGCATTTCAAATGAAGGAGCTTGGTAAAATGCATCATTGTTTAGGAATTGAAGTATGGAGACAAGATGGTAACGCTTTGATTACTCAAATAAAGTATGCAAAGAAATTGATTCAAAGGTTTAATATGCAAGATTGTAAAGCTGTGTCTACTCCATTAGAATAAAATGTTAAGTTTTCTAGTGATAATGATGCTACAGATGTCAGTGAGACTTTGTATAGATAGATGGGGGGAAGTTTGAACTACTTGACTACTACAAGGCTTCATATTGCATATTCAATCAACATAATTAACCAATTCATGGCTAAGCCTCTTGAGCCACATTGGAAAGCAGCAAAGGGAGTCATTTGTTACATACATGCTAACAAGAATTTGGGCATTTAATATACTAACCATTTGAATGTTGAGTTGACAGGTTATTCAGATTATAATCAAGCAGCTGATCTAGATGATCGTCAATCAACAACTGGTTATGCATTCAATATAGGATCAGGTGTTGTCTCTTGGAGCAGCAAGAAGCAACTAGCTGTTTCTTTATCATCTACTGAAGCTGAGTACACACCATTGTGCAGTGCTACTTGTGAAACTATTTGGCTAAAGCAGATTCTTCAAGATATGGGAAAAAAGCAAGAGGGACCAACTCCAATCAAGTGTGACAATCAAAGTACAATCAAGCTAGCAAACAATCTAGTTTATCATGCAAGATCAAAGCACATTGAAACTCAGCATCATTTTGTAAGAGAGAAGATTCAATCTCAAGAGGCAGAGCTGCAATATTGTAATACAAATGATAATATGGCTAATGTATTTACTAATCTATTGGACAAGATAAAATTTGTATCATATACAGATATGTTAGGATTCCAGCAAAATTCCATTATTCCTTAAGGGGGAGTGTTGGAATAAGTCAATAATTGAATCATGCATGTAGGATGAGTTCGAATAGGAGTCTTCAACTAACTGTTCGATCTGTCCCTTATGATTCCAGTTCGGTGTCCATCTTGTAGTTTGTTGTCAATCCATTTTAGTCAGCTGTCAAGTTAGTTAGCTCTATTATATGAAGCAGTTGAATATTTGTGTATCTATAAATTCGTAGTATTTGTTAATGAAAGATATGAGATCACTAAGTCGTTCTATTCTCCGTTTATTGTTGCTGTCTCATATCTCTGTTTTTCTTTGCTGTGTAAAATCTCTGTTTATAAGATCTTCCTCCTCCTTAAGTATGACATTGAACTCCTCGATGGGATCCAAAATATCCATATCTAATTCCATTGCATATTTTGACTTATATCTTGTATGGCTTACTCTAGAGGCTTTTATTTTCCTGCTATCACCAATTGCATTGTGATTTATATTTATTGTCTCTTCTCTAGAATTTTGGTTCTGATATATATCATGTTTTCCTTTCAAAAGACTTTGTAATGGAATTTTCTTGTCTTGTTCTTGTGATTCCTGTGCAGCAAATGCACAAAGGAGGTCCGAGGGTTTATAGGTGTGGGATTTCAGAATACGCTGAACAACAGAAACGTGCTTATAGTAATATTGGATCTCAGAGTTTTGGTAATGATGTTCTTGATAGAAAGAACACACAGGGTAGGAGAGAGGCTTGCTTCAATAAGCCAATATCTTGCGCTAAATCAAGATGAAATAATCAGCCATCTATTTCCATATTCAATCACCCTTGCAGTAGTTTAAAAGATTTAACATCTGCAAGAGATGTCCCCTTCTTAGGAAGAAGACAATACCTGAACCCAAATAGGGTTCCCAATAGATGCATATCTGAAAGTAAGCTAAGGTTGTCCCTTGCAGAGGAAGCTAAAATAGAGAGATCACGAGACTGAGGGCTAGTTAATAACATGCTAACAGATGATTTTGAAAGGATCAATTTCAATTTTCGTAGCAAAAATCGAATTCCCAAAAAGACCATACCATCAGAATTTTATGGTAAGGATGATTCCTATCGGGGGATTGCCACTACAAGAAAATTCATTGTTTCTCAACCTCACACAAAGCAAGATCATATATGAGTCTTGAGTTTTGTACAAAATTGAAGGTTAATTAGAGCATCCTTTGTTGCCAAGAGAGAACTTCTTGGGGAAAATATTATGGATTCCAATGGTTCATAGTTGGGGTGCAGCAAGGGGGATTTCTTATTTGGTCCTACTTCCGACTTATCTGCAAGATCTTTCCTATTATGCTTTAGTATGAAAAGTAACTTTTTCTATACAAGGGTTCTTCTTCTCCGTTCTCTACATGGACATGTATATTTCATATTTCTCGAGTACTGTAGCAGGCTTGTACCTTTGAACGAATAAAATTATTGTTTTTACCTTTGTTCAACTTCTAAATCATGTGTAATTTTTTTACCTTGGTTTATGAGTAAATGTTTTGCCATTTCCGGTTCTTGTATGTTGTGTTAGACTTATTTACATAGCTAACTATGGATATTTTTCTTCTGAATGATTTTTAAACTCTAACCACTATATATGTCTTAATAAATGATATATTGTGTAACCTTTTTAGAAATTTGCTCAATTCATTGTGCAAAATAAGTAGGAAGAATCATTGCAATTTTGTGTATCACCTCTTTTAAGATTTAAATTCTAGTTTTTTGTTGTTTTATTCTCTTTTTCCTTATGAAAAAGTAGTTCAATAAATTAATTTAGGTGATGCATCAAGGGAACCAATCCTCTCTAGAGATTCATGCTAAACTACAAATAATCCAAAGACCTCAATATGTTTCCTTACTTTTCAACTAGGGAGAGAGTCTAAATATCACTCCTTATAAGATGCATTCAAAATTAAAATTAATAATATCGACAATGATCCCTTAATTTAGTAAATTAGAGGAAGTTTAAGTTTAATATTTGATTTTGAATTAAATTATTCTTAGAAATATAAACATGCATGATAGAAAACAAATACATTGAATGATGAGAGAAAAAAAATCACTCATTTCTAGATGTGCAATGCTTGGTAGCACTCTTGTCAACATAGAACAACTAAAACAAATGAAGTGTTCAACCTTTACTATATTTTTTTTTACTACTTTTCATGTTTAAATTTTTTCTCTATCTATTATGGTACCCTTTTATGTTTACATCTTAAGTTTGATTAAAAAATAATGTAGTACAATTTGTACAAAGAAATAATTATTTTAATTAGGTAAAACAATCATTTATTTGTGATGCGCTTTTGGTGTTGTGTTTAGCCACATTAAATACTTATTTGGGTTCAATTAGAAAGTTGTATTGCAACATTGGTTAGTTTCTTATGTGTTGTTATATGTTGAAAAATATTTAATAATGGAAAAACTTTGCACCAAAAATAAATGTTGGATTCTATAGTTTTGCGGTCTCTTGGTTTTGAGACAAGTAGTTTATCCAATACCACTTTTTTTTGTGCGTGTGAACTTGAATATATAAAAGAAAGCATCTATTTAGTGCTTGAGATTGGTTGACATTTGCATTGAGCTCTCTTAAAGAGTGCATATGCAAAGCATGACATAAGATTTTTGGTTGTATGGTCATTCATTATGCTTGATACATGGAGGATGCATTGAAGGACTTTTATGTTTTATAAGTTTTCATAAAGAATCTATAAGTGTATTGTATATCTTTTATTGTGGAATAATATATTGAGTGTGGATTGTTTTGTATCTTGGGTATTATGGTTATTTGGTAAAGTCGTATGCATGTTTTTTGTCATACTATTATGTAGGAAATAATTTAATCATCCTTGCTATTTCCCGAAAAAGTTGCTATTAAGGGTGAAATTTTCATATCTTGTGTGCAATAGGTTTGCATGCTAAGAGATAGGTAGCAGTCATTGTGTTGCTAACAATAACTCACAAATAAGCAAGTATCCTAATGTTATCATTAAATGACCGCAAACAAGAGAAACAATATGATTGTTTTTTTCACAAAATAAAAATTGTTGCTCTCAATTCCACATAAATTATTAAAATAAAAACAATAGTAATTAAATCTTATACATCATCAAATTCACTAATTTAAGATCACTTTTAACTAGTAAAATTAGAACAACTATTTATGTTACATCCCTAACTTTAACTATGTTTTACTTTTTACTTTTAAAGTAATTAGTAGATGATTATGCATGATTCAATCATTTGATATTTAGGAAAATATTTAGAAAAATAAATGTTTTCATGAGTTATGTTTATTTGACTAAATTTGACATGTGTTTAAAAGTAGTCAAGAGGTGACGATTTCATAAGGATTATGAAATGATTAATGATACACTCATATTGTGTTGTTGATGGCAAGTTGCATTCAGGAAACAGGGTTCCGCCCTTCGTGAAGGGAAGGGAGAGCATCATCGGAGAGAAGGGTATAGATACAAGGAAAAGAATAGGTTGTTGCCATCTTAGGTCTACTATTGATGCAAAATGGTGAACCTAGTTGAATTGGGTAAATGATACTCAATCCCCCTTCTGGTCTAAATTTATTCCTCGACTCGACAAGTTGTCGATGCCTTTTATAGTCTATTTCATGTTGTTCAACGCCAACCTAGTCATTTGGGGAACGCAACATTGTAAAGGTTGAACATTATTTGTTTTGCAACTGAGACAACTTTCTGTCTAACATGTCACTTCTTAGGTCGTAAACGAGTCTATGTTGTGACCTATTGCGTAATTGGTTTTATGGATAATGTGTTCCTTGCTAGTAGTTTTGATGTCAAATTCCAGATTTAGTCTAATTGAAAACGACATGATTGTCTTCTAACATGAAGGGTAGAATGTCTCAACTTTTGATATTAATACACGTATAAGCATATACGTTGCATATTATAAGTGCAGATTTCAATTAATTGCTAACTATTGATAACTTATGGGTGACACTGGAGATGCCTATCGGCCAACATGACCAGGGGTTTTGTGTTCTTGCTCGACTCTTATTAAAAGAGGATCACATGGAATACTTGTCTTGCTCGACCTTTAATTCAAGGAGGAGCTCATTGGGATATACTTACCTCATTGTTTATATGGCTCTACAACCGTTTTGATAAATGAATTCGAGTAAAAAGTTTAATTTTGTTTCATTGATCTCGAAAGCCAACTTAAGGCCGCAGTCAATATAACTAATGTGGTGCGGGAGAATGTAGGGGTAATTCAAAGAATTACCACGTAAATCAAGTTTGTTGTTTTCTTAAACCGATCCTTTAAACAAAATATTGGTAACTAATTTTTAAACCCATCTCATTGTGTTCCACCATGAAAATGAGGGAGGGAGTGCAATTGAATAACGGTGGGTTGATGGATCCTTCCTAACTCACCGATCTTGACAAATTCTTGGAATGGCTAACCAACTTGGGAATGGCACGTAGCAATGGCGGAAGAGATTGGTTGGATAGTGATGGAAATGGCACGTAGCAATGGTAGCGTCCATCTCGATCCAAGGTGGTGTTAAATCAATACGATAACTACCATTGTTAAACGGGGAATCTTTCTCCAGAAACTTGGGGTCTTTGTGGGGGACGAGGGAAGATCTTTATGCGGTTAGCAACCGTTTTGGTAACGGTGGGGGGAAAGTTCGTTTGAAATGAATCTTATTTTCTTTATGCCTTGGTGGGGGGGGGGAAGTTGCTTACACCGGCGGGGGTCATTCACTTCAAGGTGGCAAAAAGCATCTTCAATAAGTTTGTTTTTGGTACATATCACGCAGGGACTGCAATCTCGGATGATCACTTTTCTTTAAGGCATTTTATCAACAGTTCACGGGCCTGGTCTATGTGTCCACACTTTGGCATACGTACCTACCAAAATAGTGATAGATATAAAGTCAGACAAAATATATAAATCCTTTATGCTTAAATGGATGCGATACCTTGTTGGAAAGCTCCCATTTTGGGCGCTGGTAGAATGGATGCTGGAAAAGGTTGTGGGATCTAACACTATCTTCCCATACACTCGTGTGATGCATGTATTTTGTGCAGAATATTGAGCTTGAGTGGAAGCAAGGCCAAACGACTCTCTCTCTAAAAACTGCTACTTGGTATCCCAAAGAAGATTGTACAAACACCCATCAAGTCTCTGGATAAAGATAAGGAGTGTTGATTCGCAGGGTCAATTCCGACTGCTAGATGGTGAAATGGCGTGATACATATGAGCCAGATTCTAGGTAGAAACCACTTCTTAAGTGCACTATGAACTATTGAATGATGACCAAAGATTAATGGTACCGTCTACGTTGGAGGTATTAAAAGAGTAAGAAGGAAGCTGAAGAAAAAATTTCATTAGCATGGAGGCTTAAACTAAATTCTTCTTGCATCTATATTAACTACAAGCTCAAATTCAGAATAGTCGAGAGATGACGGGTTATTGCGTACACGGTAAGTAAAGCAATCTTTCTTCTTTTAGAATTGATATAGCCTTATCCTTGTATATACGTATAGATTGTAACAACAATGATTATGAAACCAGTAGCAGGGCAGTCTTGCCTATGAACCACTTCATGCATGAATCTTAGTGAGATTTATTTAGAATGTCGACAACGAGAAAGCTTAATTCTTGATTGTTCTAGAGTGATTTAGATGCTTAAAAAGGTACTCGGGGTATGTTACCCTCAAACCCTTCTTGGCATAGATATGGCTGGGAATGCAGCATGAAACCATCATTGCTTATTATGAGATTCTTTTTCATTATTTAAAAGGTAATATCAAACCATGAGTCCGTGGTTGGTAGTGAACCAAGCTTGACTAGTTGAGAAGTAAATAAGTGGAAGAAAGGACTGAAGCACAACTAAGTCCTAGATTTTCTATCAAGAATGCTTACTCGAGTAATGTATAACTATTCTTGAGCTCTTTTATTAACTACTTGTTGAGTGACTTTGTATTAATAATCAGGTCCCTGGAAAAGAAAAACCTCTTTCCTCCCTTGATATATTCCTTATAGGAAACACCCTGGTGCGGTATTTGAAAAGGATGTCTTTATACTTTTTATAACCTTATGTATGTCTTGATGATGACATGGTGTTGTCCAAATGGCTAAAGACACCTGAGAGTGGGTGAGAAGGTGAAACCTAACTTATGTTGGAAGATTGACTTAGATCAAGACTATTGATATGAAATGATAGTATTCTGTTAGATATTATATTGGTAAAGAAATAGATTGAATACTATGTTTATTCATGTATGTAAAATGTGAACTCAAACAATGTCAAGTGGTCTAGGAAAGACTAGAAGCAATTTGTTCTTATGACTAATTACACTTATGTTATTACCTTTGGAAAATCAAGGATGTTTGATATTTCCATGTATTGGGTTAGAGAAGCTAAACCATAGAATTGAAACAAGAAGGATATAGGAAATCTATAATGCTTATGTCGGATATGACATTGTACATATATATACTGTTGATAGAGAAAGGTCGAGGAAAACCATAGAACAAGACATGAAGTCTTTATAATACCTTAAGAGATTCTACGATAATGTCGAAACTCGATTTAATGCATCAAGATGTTGGGTATTGAATCTTGAGAGTAAAATGACAAGAAGTCATAAACCCTAGATATTGCAAGGATGCAATAAGGGACTTTTAAAAGGGTTGAAATACCTAAATCTTTACATTGAATGAATATCCTAGATTAAGGATTAGTTCTAAGTCAGATTGGCTAGAATGGATTTTCTATAATGACTAGTTTGAGACTAGAGTACCAAATAAAGTAAGAAAAACTATACGATGAGATAGTTTCTAAGATGAGTCAGAGGTGTGTGTCTAGATGGAACGACCAATCAGAATGAACATACTTAGCTAGAAGGGATCTAGAGTTGTATGGTCGATTGAGTTTTGTAGTACACATCACTAGGACTCAGATGGTGAAACTTGACAGTTCCTTATATCTATACTCTTCAAGAAGGGTCGGGTTACTTCCAGTTTGGAAGTGCGCGGGGGACCACTTGAGTCCGTGGTTGGAGGAAAAGCACTCGGATGATGCTCTCCCTCTATAGCAGTAGACTCTCTGAGGCTTGTGAAGATAGAGATTGACATTCCAGATGCAGTGAACTCCATGTTCTGGCTTATGATAGAAAAACCTATGAGGTAAAACTATTCTTTATGCCAAATTTATTTTATGTGATATAAATGAATTCTATAAGGAATTAGCTTGATTCTAGTTATGATTACATGCGAATTCAAGTTTGAATTTATTTGGAAAAGTTGTACTTTATTCTTGTGCTTATGCAAATGTTTTCACTTTAAAAAAAAAAAAAAAATTCTCTCTCATGTTTACTAAGTTTATTTACCTTCTAGTAAATTCTTGAGTTTACTTGTGTATTAAGAGGTGGAATGTTACATATGGTATCAGAGGTAACCAGGTTCAACACATGGACCTATGAGCTCATTACGAGAAAAATCATTAAACATTTAGCATATTATCTAAGGTTAGAGTTGGTTTGATGTCAGAAGGGCATAGAGAAAAACCATGGAAACTTTCTAAAAGACATTGAGACTATGACTAGAAAGGTAAAAACTTGGTCAATTACTAATCAGACTAAGAGCTCGGGTAGAGCAGTGTCTGTATGAATTTAATACTACTCTTCTTTTTCAAGAATTAAGGATGGAAGGACTTGGATGTAGTCAACCAGGTGCTGGAGCATCTGATCATTGGAAATCCTTGAAACTATATCAACGACACCTAGATAAGATGGGTTTTAGTCTAAGTTTTAGATGGCTTGGAATGAGCCATGTGGAATCAATGGATCATTAAAGGTTGTGAACTAGGTACTTTCCTTTTGGCAGAGCTAGAAAGTACAACCACATTGGTGAATGTAATTTTCACTGAGATATTTAGTCAATTGTTTAAGTTTTAAGATGTAACCTATTCAATGAAGTAAGAATAGAGTTTTGTAATGCCAAACAAGGAAAATAAGTTGTGTCCCTACTATAATCTTTGTGTGTTGCTATAAAATGACCTTATAATGTCATCTGGCAGGTGAATGATAGATACTCTAGGAATTAGGAGTGAATATGATATAATCCCTTTATTTGCAAAATTTTGAGCATGATGTAAGTCTTAAGAGACATATTTGTTTGATGTGCTTGTAATGCAATCTCTAACCCACTATAAGCTTTTGGAAAATCTGAATACAGTGCAACAATCTACTTCCTTATAGTGACTTAGTCAAGTCACACAGTGTATTAACAGTGTTCTTCTATATTTTGACACTTGAATTTTTGGTGAAACTCCTTTTAATACTGGCAAGGATTGTCATTATTTTATTTCTTTATTTTGAAATGGTCTAGCCACCAAATTTTTGAAGATTGTTTATCTTAAAGACGGTTGGTCCAAAATTTGATTTATTGTTGGAATGAGCTCATTCTCCGATTTATTGTTGAAATTTAAAACTACTTATATTTTGATGTTGAGTTGAGTTTTGTGGTGTCTATACAAGAACTTTTTGGTTGTTCACTATGTTCGATTTAATGTTTTTCTCTATCATGTCCTGGGTGGGCCTCTAATGGATTTGTGTAAGGGAGTAAAATTGTAACAAAGCACTTGATATGTCCTTAGCTTTACAAATGAAAGAAACCTTGAATGGAAAGGAATTGGTTCCGAACCCTTTTAGGGTTATATAATTGATATGTAAGTTATCTGAAGGAGGTCTTATGCAGATATCACCTTTGGAACCTTGTGTTATGGTATGTGGGTGGACAGGTAGTCCAGTAAGCCTAAGTGAATAGTCTATCCAAGTCGAGCAGGGTGGTGAACCATTACTACATGGATTGCAAAGCGTATGTATATAAAACTATCGCCATAGTGAGTGTTGTTGCCACAACGTGCACTCGTCAGTTCATAATACTCTAGACACTTAGCTAACCAAAGCTGTCATACTTAGTAGGAGGGTATCCTTAGTAGTGCGACAGAGTTGGTTAAGTGGGGGTACACACCAGAGCTCAGATGGCAATTGTGAGGGTTTCCGACATAATCCTTCATTGGAAGGTAGGACTGCTTTCGGTGAGGAAGTGTGCAGAGGAATCACTTAAGTCCATGGTTGGAAGGAAAATAGGCAAGTGATGCTTTCCCTCTTTTCAATGGGATGCCGAGTCTTGGAGGACAATTGAACTAGAAAAGGAATTCAAATCCTTTCTCTGGTATTTACTTATCAACTTGTTTAAATGATGCATGAAATCATGAAATTAGTAATAAATGAATAACCTTTTCAGCCAGAAAGGTGAAGATTGATGTTACTCCTTATATCTTACTTGATGACTAGTGACACCTTACTTATTTAATGTTGTTCACTTTGGTGAAACTCTCTTGGTAAACCTACGTTAAAAGTAGTTGATCGCTACACATAGAAAGAGTATCCATCTTTTATGGAGTTTGAGGCAGTAATTTCTATAATTCTACTATCAGGATAACTCCATTTGAAACATTGGACATAAAAGATGCCAAACTCCTAGATGATAAGATTAGCATTAGTCTTGAAATGTTGTCAAAATGGATAAACAAATAAAAACGATCAAAAAGATTGGTGGAAGCTAATGTTAGATAGAAAAGTTAAGTAAATGCCAATCGTGCACTAAGACAATTCTTGGCTAGAGAAGGAAAGTTTCATAAAACAAGGAATGTATTCCTAACCAATTCCTAGATTTAAAGGACTCCTCAAAATACCTAAAGTTATCAATTTGTTTGATTAAAAAATCATTCTATTATCATCCATTACCAGGAGGTAAAATGTTTTATATGAATTATATTGAAAAGTATATAACAGATGATAATTATATTCTCAGAATGTTTTACTGGTACAAGACCAAGGAGTGGTCAAGTGTGAGCTTCTTAAATGCAAGGTCCAACGAGATGAGTATCCAAATGGTAATATGACATGGAAAGTTTACCATGATTTTATATCAATTTTTTTCTCAAAGGCTTACGCTTTTACAGGATAAGCAAAATTTTTATCTTATTAAGGTTTCAGAGGCATTGGATCATCGAGGACGATGACTCTTATGGGGGGAGATATGTTACATCCATAACTTTAACTATGTTTTACTTTTTACTTTTAAAGTAATAAGTAGATGATTACACATGATTCAATCATTTGATATTTAGGAAAATGTTTAGAAAAATAAATGTTTTCATGAGTTATGTTTATTTGACTAAAGTTGACATGTGTTTAAAAGTAGTCAAGAGGTGACGATTTCATAAGGATTATGAAATGATTAATGATACACTCATATTGTGTTGTTGATGGCAAGTTCCATTCAGGAAACAGGGTTCCACCCTTCGTGAAAGGAAGGGAGAGCATCATCAGAGAGAAGGGTATAGATACAAGGAAAAGAATAGGTTGTTGCCATCTTAGGTCTACTGTTGATGCAAAATGGTGAACCTAGTTGAATTGGGTAAATGATACTCAATCCCCCTTCTGGTTTGAATTTATTCCTCGACTCGACAAGTTCTCGATGTCTTTTATAGTCTATTTCATGTTGTTCAACACCAACCTAGTCATTTGGGGAACACAACATTGTAAAGGTTGAACATTATTTGTTTTGCAACTGAGACAACTTTCTGTCTAACATGTCGCTTCTTAGGTCGTAAACGAGTCTATGTTGTGACCTATTGCGTAATTGGTTTTATGAATAATGTGTTCCTTACTAGTAGTTTTGATGTCGAATTCCAGATTTAGTCTAATCGAAAATGACGTGATTGTCTTCTAACATGAAGGGTAGAATGTCTCAACTTTTGATATTAATACACGTATAAGCATATACGTTGCATATTATAAGTGAAGATTTCAATTAATTTCCAAATTTTGATAACTTATGGGTGACATTGGAGATGCCTATCGGCCAACATGACCATGCGTTTTGTGTTCTTCCCCGACTCTTATTAAAAGAGGATCCCGTGGAATACTTGTCTTGCTCGACCTTTAATTCAAGGAGGAGCTCATTGGGATATACTTACCTCATCGTTTATATGGCTCTACAACCGTTTTGATAAATGAATTCGAGTAAAAAGTTTAATTTTGTTTCATTGATCTCGAAAGCCAACTTAAGGCCGCAGTCAATATAACTAATGTGGTGCGGGAGAATGTAGGGGTAATTCAAAGAATTACCACGTAAATCAAGTTTGTTGTTTTCTTAAACCGATCCTTTAAACAAAATATTGGTAACTAATTTTTAAACCCATCTCATTGTGTTCCACCATGAAAATGAGGGAGGGAGTGCAATTGAATAACGGTGGGTTGATGGATCCTTCCTAACTCACCGATCTTGACAAATTCTTGGCATGGCTAACCGACTTGGGAATGGCACGTAGCAATGGTAGAAGAGATTGGTTGGATAGTGATGGAAATGGCACGTAGCAATGGCAGTGTCCATCTCAATCCAAGGTGGTGTTAAATCAATACGATAACTACCATTGTTAAACGGGGAATCTTTGTCCAGAAACGTGGGGTCCTTGTGGGGGATGAGGGAAGATATTTATGCGATTAGCAAACATTTTGGTAACGGTGGGGGGAAAGTTCATTTGAAATGAATCTTATTTTCTTTATGCCTTGGGGGGGGGGAAAGTTGCTTACACCGACGGGGGTCATTCGCTTAAAGGTGGCAAAAAGAATCTTCAATAATTTCATATTTGGTACATATCACGCAGGGACTGCAATCTCGAATGATCACTTTTCTTTAAGGAATTTTATCAAAAGTTCATGGACCTGGTCTATGTGTCTACACTTTGGCATACGTACCTACCAAAACAGTGATAGATATAAAGTCGGACAAAATATATGCATTCTTTATGCTTAAATGGATGTGATACCTTGTTGGAAAGCTCCCATTTTGGGCGCTGGTAGAATGGATGCTGGAAAAGGTTGTGGGATCTAACACTATCTTCCCATACACTCGCGTGATGCATGTATTTTGTGCAGAATATTGAGCTTGATTGGAAGCGAGGCCAAACGACTCTCTCTCTAAAAACTGCTACTCGGTATCCCAAAGAAGATTGTACAAACACCCATCAAGTCTCTGGATAATTATAAGGAGTGTTGATTCGCAGGGTCAATTCCGATTGCTAGATGGTGAAATGGTGCAATACATATGAGCCATATTCTAGGTAGAAACCACTTCTTAAGTGCACTATGAACTATTGAATGATGACCAAAGATTAATGGTACCGTCTACGTTGGAGGTATTAAAAGAGTAAGAAGGAAGCTGAAGAAAAAATTTCCTTAGCATGGAGGCTTAAACCAAATTCTTGTTGCATCTATATTAACTACAAGCTCAAATTCAGAATAGTCGAGAGATGACGAGTTATTGCGTACACGGTAAGTAAAGCAATTTTTCTTCTTTTAGAATGGATATAGCCTTATCCTTGTATATATGTATACATTGTAACAACAATGATTATGAAACCAGTAGTGGGGCAATCTTGCCTATAAACCACTTCATGCATGAATCTTTGTGAGATTTATTTAGAATGTCGACAACGAGAAAGCTTAATTCTTGATTGTTCTAGAGTGATTTAGATGCTTAAAAAGGTAGTCGAGGTATGTTACCCTCAAACCCTTCTTGGCATAGATATGGCTGGGAATGTAGCATGAAACCATCATTGCTTATTATGAGATTCTTTATCATTATTTAAAAGGTAATATCAAACCATGAGTCCGTGGTTGGTAGTGAACCAAGCTTGACTAATTGAGAAGTAAATAAGTGGAAGAAAGGACTGAAGCACAACTAAGTCCTAGATTTTCTATCAAGAATGCTTACTCGAGTAATGTATAACTATTCTTGAGCTCTTTTATTAACTACTTGTTGAGTGACTTTGTATTAACTATCGGGTCCTTGGAAAAGAAAAACCTCTTTCCTCCCTCAATATATTCCTTATAGGAAACACCCTGGTGGGGTATTTGAAAAGGATGTCTTTATACTTTTTATAACCTTATGTACATCTTGATGACGACATGGTGTTGTCCATATGGCTAAAGACACCTGAGAGTGGGTGAGAAGGTGAAACCTAACTTATGTTGGAAGATTGACTTAGATCAAGACTATTGATATGAAATGATAGTATTCTGTTAGATATTATATTGGTAAGGAAATACATTGAATACTATGTTTATTCATGTATGTAAAATGTGAACTCAAACAATGTCAAGTGGTTTAGGAAAGACTAGAAGCAATTTGTTCTGATGATTAATTACACTTATGTTATTACCTTTTGAAAATCAAGGATTTTTGATATTTCCATGTATTGGGTTAGAGAAGCTAAACCCTAGAATTGAAACAAGAAGGATATAGAAAATCTATAATGCTTATGTCAGTTATGACATTGTACATATATATACTATTGACAGAGAAAGGTCGAGGAAAACCATAGAACAAGACATGAAGTCTTTATAATACCTTAAGAGATTCTACGATAATGTCAAAACTCGATTTAATGCATCAAGATGTTGGGTATTGAATCTTGAGAGTAAAATGACAGGAAGTCATAAACCCTAGATATTGCAAGGATGCAATAAGGGACTTTTAAAAGGGTTGAAATACCTAAATCTTTACATTGAATGAATATCCTAGATTAAGGATTAGTTCTAAGTCAGATTGGCTAGAATGGATTTTCTATAATGACTAGTTTGAGACTAGAGTACCAAATAAAGTAAGAAAAACTATAGGATGAGATAGTTTCTAAGACGAGTCAGGGGTGTGTGTCTAGATGGAACGACCAATTAGAATGATCATACTTAACTAGAAGGGATCTAGAGTTGTATGGTCGATTGAGTTTTGTAGTACACATCACTAGGACTCAGATGGTGAAACTTGGTAGTTCCTTATATCTATACTCTTCGAGAAGGGCCGGGTTACTTCCAGTTTGGAAGTGCGCGGGGGACCACTTGAGTCCGTGGTTGGAGGAAAAGCACTCGGATGATGCTCTCCCTCTGTAGCAGTAGACTCTCTGAGGCTTGTGAAGATAGAGATCGACATTCCAGATGCAGTGAACTCCATGTTCTGGCTTATGATAGAAAAACCTATGAGGTAAAACTATTCTTTATGCCAAATTTATTTTATGTGATATAAATGAATTATGTAAGGAATTAGCTTGATTCTAGTTATGATTACATGCAAATTCAAGTTTGAATTTATTTGAAAAAGTTGTACTTTATTCTTGTGCTTATGCAAATGTTTTCACTTTAAAAAATAAATAAAAAATTCTCTCTCATGTTTACTAAGTTTATTTACCTTCTAGTAAATTCTTGAGTTTACTTGTGTATTAAGAGGTGGAATGTTACAATTTACCATATTTTTATAATGCTGTATAAAATAACTATTGACCATTTCAACATATACACTAGCAATCGCACCTTGGGATGCAATGGGTACGCCGAAGAGGTGTGGAAGGTCAATTAGGGAAAAAATTTGCCTACATTTGTGCAATACATGAGGTCAATTGGCAGTTCATTTAGCAAATGATATTTGCAAAACAAAGGTCTCAATAGAGAAGTGATAGGTTCAAATCAACTATGCATCATCTTACAAGGATCCAAACATGGTTGAAAAAAATATTTGAATAAGGAAAATAATTAGACTCCATTACCAATAGGTTCATGTTATGTTTGTAGTATAGAGAGAGGTAGAGATAGGGATAGAAAGAGGGAGAGATAAAGGGGGGAAGAGCGAGAGCGATATGGGGGAAAGGAGATAGAGAAAAAAATAGCACGAGGCATAAAGAATGAAGAGAGAGGACATGAGAAAGAGATGGATATACAAAGAGGGAAGAGGGAGATAGAGAGACACATATTGACAAAGAGAGATGGAGACAAAGAGGATATAGAGAGATAGAGAGATAGAGAAACCAAGAGGCATAGGGACAGAGAGAGACAAGAGAGATAAAAAGGAAATAGATATTGAGAGAAGAGAGGTTAATAGTTAATTTTGCATCTACAACATCTAACATTCCTTTCTATTATGTTGTGATAGATGTCATACCCTATTATAGAGCACCTATTTTGGCACAACTAAGGAGAAGGTAGGTGAAGGTTTTTTAGATTGAATTTATACATGTTGATTGCATTTGTGTGAAACTTTCCAAGGATTGTTCAACAAATCCATTATGTGCATATTCTACGATTGTAGAAAGCCATGACAACATATCTTAAGGGAATTTTACCAAACAATTTTCTTCGATATAATTTGATCACATTGAGTTTAGGTGTCAAGTGTCACCCATTAGATTCAAGTTGAAAATGTGGATTTCTTTATTGGTCTCCAAGTATAAAGCTTCATTACTTCTTACTTAAAAAAAAATAGGTGAAATTCTTTCTAGTCAATGCATTGACAAGGACCTCAATGTAGGTTGATATGTAGGTATGATGGATACCATACATATCATAGAATTAAATTTTCCAAAGAATTTTTAGTGGTAAGCTATGTTGTATTATACATGTTAACTTGATACTGATACAATTATGTGATGATAGAAATGGGCCCTTCTTTTGTAATGAGATGAAATATTTATAGATTTTAGTATAATAAATTCTAGTCCATCAATGTCTTGATACATATGTGTTGGAAGAATTATTATCTATCAAGATTAGAAATTACTTATATCAAAGCAACTCTTAGGAAAGCAATGACCATGAAAGTAGACCCAACTTGTTCTTTTAAAGAGAAAATGCCTCTTAACTGCAAATTTTACATTTTATTTTTCTTTGGCGTGTCATTAGTAAAATCAATGCAACATAGAGAGGGGAATATAGAAAGAGAGATAACACATGAAGAAGAGAGAGAAGAGATATAGAGGGAAATATAGAAATGTAGGAGAGAGAGGGCAAGAGAAAGAGAAAAAGAGATAGAGGAGACATAGATGTAAAGGAAATTAAATAGGGAGAGAGGGAGATAGATGGGGAGAGAAAGAGATAAATTTAACAAGAGAAGAATTGAGAAAGATAATAGGGAGAGAGGGAGATAAACGGGGAGAGAGATATATTTACAAAGAGAGGAATAGAGAGAGATAAATAGGGAGAGAGGGAGATAGATAGGGAGAGAAAGATATACATTTATAGATATTTAAGAATAGAGAGATAGATAGGAGAAAAATAAAAGATATACACGGAGAAAGAGATACATTTATTGAGAGAGGAATAGCGAGAGATAGGAGATGGGAGAAAAATAAGAGATATAAAGGGAAACAAAGTCTGATTTTTGAGCAACTATTATGTGTCAACAATCCAAAGATGGCACATGTCAATGGGGATTTATCTCTTTACCCATCTCTCTCTATATCATTATATCTAACTCTCCCTCTCTATCTCTCTGCATAGCTCTCTCTTATTTCTCTCCCTACATCTCTCATGCTCTATTTTCATTATACCCGTTCTTTCTTTGCTCTAGTTTGACATACATCCATATGACTTGTGTAGAAACTATTTTGATTATATGTTCTTAAATGTTGATAATTTTTGTGGCTAAATCATCCTAAGATGCATGGAACCTCACCCTTATACTGAATTTTGTGTTTTAATATAAATATAATAAATAATATGCTTTAACTATATAATATAATACATATATAATTATTATAAATAATATGTTAAATAAAGATAAAGGAAACATTTGCGTGGTTCAGTTAAACCCGATTTCTAAGGGCCTCAAAAACTCATTGACAAATACTATTACGACATCATATATCACCATAACATACAGCTCATTGATTACGAAAAGTGATTATAAGAAACACATACTAATAAAAATTTCTAGAGTTGTCCATTTGCAAAAACAGAGGCAAGTTTGAATCTCTCAAAATCCATGGAATTAATGTTATATCTGCTTATATGAACTCTAATCTCTGATCATGGGGATTATGGTAGCAACAGAGGATCTGATACAAGTAATGAAGCGATGGTGTGGAGATGATGAGGTCACTTTCAAATACAACAGCTTATATATAACCTTTTTGTTCACATTAGCAAATATAAGATGTCAGATTTGTCCTTCACACCATGCTCTAGAGGCAAAGGCAGAGTCAAAGACATGGCGATGAGACCCGCAGGTTCTCTACTTTCTCACAAGATCTATTTTATCTAAAGGCATTCCATTTCCAGGCTACATGCAAAAGTATTATAGTAACGATACTCCTGCAAAAAGTAGGTTTTAAATTTTTGTGCAGGTAATCAAGTCCATTATTCTAGTAATTGCTGAAGTATCTGTCTGCATTAAAAATTGAGTCTTGTTATTCATATGTTGGGAAATAAGGAGATGTGAAAAAAGAGGTTCACGGAGTTGTAGTGGGCGGTTTTGAACTAGATGTAGAGAAATATACAATTCTAATGGCATACCAAGATAAATCGGGTGAACTACGCTGGATTTTATATAAGTTTGAATCTCCGAAAATCATGCTCTCTATGTTTCCATCGCCGTGTTAATGTGCACTACAACCTCAAAGTTTGATCGCAACTGCCAAAATAAATTTGAGCCGTTCGTCATCGTTCTCCGTCTACTGAAAATACGGAGCACTGTCACTTCTAAGACCAAAGAAAAAGTGTTAAATATACCCCTGGACATTAACGAGGCCACGTTTGCTGGAAAGTATATGATGGTAGAATCACACGTCTGTGTTGCCCTCGAGTCCACATTATTTACAACCACGATTTTCACGGCGAACAAAAATTGAAAACGTTGAACGGATGAGATCGTTCTCACCGTCTTGCATCTATTTTTGAGCATTGTACACCGTTGATGACAAAAGGGAGGTCGCTCATCTCAAATAGGTAACGCCCTCGGCGTAATAAATAGAATGAATTAAAAATGGAAGAAAGAAAGCAAGTAAAGATGGATCTATAAATGTAGGAAATATTTGCACAACGCGCTCAGTCATAAGCCCGTCGGAAGATCAATACATGATGGAGATTCAACTAATTCAATAAAGTTAGGTAGCTTCTATATTTTAATATCTAGTAAATGATAAGAAAATACGACCTATTCACCATAGGAGACTGATTCCTCTCGAGAATGTGTACAATATTCAAAACACGGTCGAGGAAAGTCAAATGACTATCATATTCTGTTGAAAGAAGACGTTATCTTGACCCTCTAAGGCTGTTCTTACTCTGATTGAATTATTTCTTTTATTATCAGTTGTTTTAAATCTGTACTGAATAAAAGCCTTATCCTTCTTGAGGCTGAACCGACCAAATACCAATAGTCATCCTCTTTGAGGCTGAACTGTATTGAAATTTAGACATTCATTATTTTGAATGATATGTTTTGTGCGACTAAGTAATTTATACAATGTAGAAATAGTATAAATTTTTATCATTATCCAAAGTTGTACTAAATAATGCACATATTTTCAATGCATTTATTTGTATGGGAAGCTAAAAACAAAAGAACATTTAGTTTCTAAATACGAGTAAATTGTAGCCAAGAAATCTAGATGATGGGAATCAGGTCATTTCCAAATTTCAAACAACTTACAGACAATTTAATTGGCAAAAAAGTGTTTTAAACAAGTCAAAACTCTACGGTTTTTAATGGCCAAAGAAATGTTTGAAATTTTCTTTATATTCAAAATTATTTTACAAGTATTTGGGGCCGAAAGATATTATATTAAATAAAATAAATACTTAATATTATTTGTAATTTTTTATGATATTTTTAATTAAATTTTATTTAAAGATAATGAGAAAATATAATTTATATTTATATATAGTTTTTAGCAGAATAAGTGTAGAGGTTTTTGTAGCTGGTCTAGTTAGTGTCTTGTGTCTTCTCCTTGTAATAAAAAGATGAAAACAATTTGTGGAGAGGAATTCTTGTATGAGGATACAGCAGAAAGTTTTGGATTGAGCTGGTTGATTGGCGTTTCTTATTTTGTAAAGTTTAGTAGTCTTATAATGATACTGCTTGGTTGTTGTTTATTGTCTGATTATACTTTGTGTTCTATCCTTGTTTTTCCTTGCTGTTTTATTATGCTTATTGCTATATCTTTCTCTTTATAAAATATATTAGAATTCTTTCAAAAACCTTAAACTTTTAATAAAAAACAAAATAAATATATGTCATAAAAAAAATTAACTGCTTGGGTGGCTCATGTGGGGCCAGCCGTAACCCATCGCTTTCCTGTTCACCGTTAACAGAGGCCATTTGCTGGATGTAAGTCAATTTAATTTTCTAAAAATATCTCCTGCTGACCCGCGTATAGCTCAAAGTTCCCCCGCTGCAGAAGTTAAGCTGGTGACCTTTGTGGAGTTGATGACCTCATTTATATTAGATTTTTCAAGTAGTTAATTTAAATTTGTTTTATAGTATTAATAATCATTTGTGTAGTAAAAAATAGTCAAATTTTTTTGAAAGAAAATATTTAAAAAAAATGGAAGAAATTTGTGGGGTCACATGGATTTTTGGCAATATATAATTGTTGCTTATTTCCAGCCCCCTATTCTTACAAATAAGCAGCAAAATTAACTATTGAGGGGGGCACCAGCTCCACAAATAATTCCTAAATAAGTTAATCAGTGGCTACTAGTCAAAATAAGCTAAGCAGCCACATGGGGACCTGTCCTTATTTTCAATTCCTAAACAGAAACTGCTCCATTAAAATAAGAAAAGATTCCAAATTATCTTTTTTCCATAGTAAAATTTATGCATAGGAAAATTCCAACTGCCTAAACTTAAAATAGAAAACACATTTAAACAACTCCATAAAGACATGAGATTAATGGCACTGTTTAACATGAGATTAATGGCACTGTTTACATTTACAATCATAGTCCAAGCCTGTGCCAAAATGGGAGCTTTGGAACAGAGAATCCGTAAAAGCATGAAGGATTAGGAATTTTGTCAGATGTAGTTGGCCATTATGTTGAGAGAAGATTCTATTATGACCCTCTTAGGCTGTTCTTACACCGTTTGATTAATTTCTTTCTTATCAGTTGCTTAGAAGCTGTGTTGAATAAAAGCTTCATCATTCTTGAGGTTGAACCGTTAAAGTAGCAATACTCATCCATCTTGAGGGTTAACTCAATTGAAATTAAGACATTAATTCGTTTGAAAGATATGCTTTCTGCGTCTAAGTAGGTAAACTATGCAATATAGAAATGATATAAAACCTTATCATTATGATAGTTATCCGAGGTTTGTTCTTATTTGTGCAATATGGGTACTAAATGCTATAAAAGTTTTTAATGCATCTATATGCGTTGGCAACTGCAAGTAAGAACATTTTTTTTTCTCAATTCCAGTAAATATTAGCCACGCCCTCATTACAAATTTTCATACACCTTATACACAATTTAATTGGTAGGAAAAATGTTTCCAACAAGTCAAATCTCTAAGGATTTTTGTGACCAAATTTTTTTTGAAATTATGTTCATATACAAGATTATTGTTTAGGTATTTTTGACAAGTGTCTTGGATGCATGGGTATTAAAGTTATAAATTGTAAATGGTAAAATAAAACTAGTAATTGTACTTTCATGTAGGTAAGTCGAAGAGGTGTGGAAGGTCAATTAGAGAAAATGTTGGTCTTACTTTGAATAAAATATTTAGGAAAAAAAATTATATTAAAATTGTAAAAGTTTAAATTTAAATTTAAATTTTAAAAGTTATAGGTAAAATCAAATATAAAAAGCTTATCTATCCATACTTCATGTTTATAGTATAATATTGATTTATTGCATCATCTTTAGTTTATTTTATTTCCCTTCAATTCAATTATTTTGATTCTTCACTATACTTGGCTTGATAAATAGGAGTCCAATGTTATGTATATGAAACTAAGAATAATATGCTTTGTGTTTCTTATGTCTATAGTACATGTCAACTTTGGTTTTCTCTTTATACCTAATTCAATTTGAATTAGGGAAAAATATTGGCTCAAACGTAGAAGGGTAAGAAGAACAAGGTTAGGCACATTATTATTTCATTATGTGAAAGGAAGGGGTATTCATATATTTTCAAGTTTAAATTTTAAGGGACAATGGATGCCTAATTAATAATCTCAATTGAGTGGTCCTAAGAATGAAGAAATGGGTCTAAGGAAAGGTACTAATCTTCCTCTATGGATTTGAGATGAACCAATTTGTAATCTTGATAAGTTTTAATTTTATGCTCCCTAGTCATTTGGATGCAATAGAGCTTTATTTTGGAGATCATAATCCTTAGGTCTACGATAAGGGGAAAACCCATTAAAATTTTGTGAGATATTTGATCATATTAAGGATTGATTGGTGAGACTCAAATAGCTATGATTGAATCCAATCATGCTTTGTCCTTGAGATTAGATCAAGATGCTCCAATATTTTATCCTCTTTAAGGATTTTGACTCTACCAATTATTTTAAAAATTTCCTTACTACTATAAAGGGTTGATCATGGGTTTCATTTGCATACTTCTTAGGAAAACATAATCTTGAAGGTGTGAAGTATTTCCTTGTTCTCTTTTTATTCATGCAAATGCATCTCTGTGTGTTTCATAGACCTTTTTGAAAATAATTTCTTTATGGGAGTGTTTGTGGGAAGAATATTCATTTGTTATGTTTTGCAATACTTTAACCTAAATTTTTTATCCTTATTATTATGTTGAATTTAATAACTAGGGTTATTCTATTGTGATTGCACCCTATCTTTTTAATATTAATGAATTCTCATTGTCCCTATCAAAATGACACTCTACGATCTTTAAAAGTATGCTTACTAATCAAGATGAGGGATATGTGTTAACCATAGCATGGAGCTAAGACTCGTTATTACATACTTTACAATAAGAACAAATTCATATGGGAGGGAAACACTTCTTCACTTAAGGATATGATAGAATTTTAATTGTGATCCCTAAGGCTACAAAAATATTAGTGAGAATAAATAATATAAACGTAATTGGTCTTTGAATCAAGCCTACCTTATATATGCAAAGTTCCATGATGCTTTAACTATATTTTTAGTATGTAGGCTTGTAAAATGCAAACCAAAGAACCTTTATTAAGTTTATAACAAAAAATACACATGAAAGTAAATATTGATATATATTTATATCCCTTTATATAAACCCCCTTACTCTTTGGTTCCTAATGCAAATCTTAAAGATGTTAGAGAGGTTCTCTAACAATTTATAAGCTTGACCTTACTATGGTTTTCACATACCTTGTACAACTTAATAATGATATCAAGTAAGATCTTGTCTATTCCTACTTCACCAATGAGAAAGAAGAAATGTCTATAATAAATTCCTATTTTCTCCTTTTCTTTAATAAATGATGTTTTTCATCCAATAAAGGTCTCAATGGATAAGTGATAGCTTCAAATCAAATATGCATCAACTTATAGGGATTGAAACATAATTGAAAAAAAAACTTTGAATTAGGAAGATAATTAGGCCCCATTATAAATGGGCTAATGTTATGTTTGCAATAGGGTGAGAGGGAGAGAGGGAGAGAGGGAGAGGGAGGGAGAGAGGGATAGATAAAGGGAGAGATAGAGAGGAATAAATATATAGATATAGAGGAAGAGGAAGAGTGAGAGCGAGAGAGAGAGATATTGATAGTTAGATAGAATGATGTAGATATAGAGATATAAGGAGATATAGAGAGAGGGAGATATATATGAGAAGAGAGAAAGAGAGAGGTAGAGATATAAAGATAGATAGGGGCATAGAGATATATAATAGCACTTGCACTAAAAGAAAGTGCATTGGTTGAACCAATTGTAGTTTATATAATATATCTTATACATTTAAACATTAAAATTTTCTTGAATATACACAATGACAAGAACCAATACAAATAAACCACTACATAAACTATAATACCACCAATTAAAAAATGATCTCTTATACCTCCTCTATGTGAAGCGAATTCTATTACTAGAGAACCATTCTATAGGTTGTCTCCTTGACCCTTGTAAAGGTATAACCCTTGGTCCTTGATCGTAATTACTAGAGAACCATCCTCCAAGTTGTCTCCTCAACCATCAAAAAGGTGTAATCCTCTGTCATAGTCTCATGAACTATCTGGGAAAAAATCCATACTAAGCCCTTCAACAAACCCCTTACTTGTCTCCAAAAAGAAAACTTCACAATACATGCATCTTCAAATTTGTTAGCAATAACAAAGAAAATAAAATAAAGCCGAAAATGCTTCTCGTACAAAGCATCATCTCAAAGCAAGAAGCTAGCTTGAGATGATGGAAATTCCTCTATCCTCTAGTGCCACTAGCCTCTAGTATGATCGTGTTTCACTTTATCCATTTAATATCATGAACAAGTCTTTAGAGACCTCATCAGGAATAGAAAAGATGGCCCCAAAAGTCTTGGCATAACTATTTGAAGGTCCATTGGAAACATTGATAAACACATCTACAAGAGGCTAAGAAATTGTTTTAATGTTTTGAAATGCACTTTCCCAAGCATTGGTAGTAAGATAGATTACTTAATTGGCATAAATCAAGGAACATATATCAACTGCTTGACATCTTACAATCCCCATAAAACTAATTGGAGTTACATCTTCTCTTGCAAAGAAAATTTCACCCAAGTTACAACTAATAAGTAATGCATACAAATAACTATGTAACAATTTATGTATCTTCTCCACTTCAATGGTAACATCAACATGACGAGGTGTAAATTCTATTAATATGTGGCCAGTCAATTGATCCAATAAGTAAGGATTCTCTAGATTCTTCATGTCTCTCATTGAATCATAAATGTAAAGGTAATAGAAGGCATGGCTAAAACAAACTTTAGCATCAAAATGAAACTATGAACTTACATGCTACAAAGATCCAACAACCTTGTTTTCATAGCTTGATCCCATCTTATTCAATCATCATACTCCCATCAAACATATATATTGGCTATAAATCATTGTCTAGACATTTCAATAGAATCAATTTGAGACTGTACTAGCATTAACAATCCATATATGACTTGCATACTATGCCGCACCTTATTCTTTTATTTTTATGTTATGCCTATCTATTACTTCTCTAAAGACCATGTTTCTCCTTCACATGTTTCGTAGAAATATCACTATTATGATTAAATTATACTTAGGGAAAGCAAACTTCATTCAAACTTCAAATATTTCTACTATGGAATGAATCATGGCTACAATAAAAAGCACACCTCCAATGCAATACTACCACTCCTTTCATGCAAACCCAAATGCCATCACATAGATTGTTGTCACTATTAGATAAGTTTCTAGTCCATCCACTTTCTTTCTCTAGGATTCAAATGCAATTTGACTCGATTTACAAATCCTACACTTCTTACATTTTCTACATTAGTGCTTATCAACCTCTCAAAAATATATAAACTTCAATGCAAGCATAGAGGCTCTCATACCATATGAAGTGAATTATGTATTTGAATATTGATAGTCCAAATGTAATTGATTGATTATTGATATGAAAGGAAAACATTTATAGAGGATGGTGGGTGTAACCTCCTGTAACCACCTTGATGCAGATGGATATGGGCTTAACGAATTAGTTATCAATGTAATATTTCCAACACTATGTTGGGTCTACCTCATCAAATTGATAGGCACCAAATTCTTGTTGTAATGATGGAAAAATGTTCCCCCTAACATGGCCTTGATTTAATTTTGCAATTAGGTCTTGGGTCCTTGTGAATTGAATGGGATTATTGGTGCCTTATTTGGAGTGTTGTAAAGTGTTGTAACACACTTTCACACTTTTCTAGGGTTGTAATTAATAATTGGGCTTCTTTACGATTTAATTGGCCTTGTTTTGCATCCACAAGCCTCATTTAATGTATCTTTTCAAGGATAATCTTGACAAAAATCAACATCCAATCATAATTAAGGTGTTTTCAGCTTGTGTGGCCAAGATTTAGTGATCTGGGACTCATTCGCCACCTTGGGAAAATGATTCCTACCTAGTTTTTTGGGTACCAAACCTGGTTTCATACCTTTCTAATCATTTTTCAAATGGTCCCATAAATTATGCGTAATGGGAATCATTCACCACCTTCAGCGAATGAGTCCTGTATGGTCCAAAACTAAAATTAAGTCAATTTTTTGGTGGGATTTTATTCTCCTATATTTGTTGTCAGCTTATAGTGTTGTAATTTTGGGAATGCTTGCATAATTAAGTATAAATACAATGTTCTTTCACTCATTTTCACATAAGAATTCAAGAAATCACCTAGCAAGTTGAATGAGCATTGTTATAGCAAGTTTGAGTTCACAAGAGCATTCAAGAGTCTTCAAGAGCAGATTATCAAGCATTTTAGAGCATTATTCAAGTATCAAGCATCATGCCAAAGACTTCATGGATCATGTTTGTTTTGGAGCTAACAATTGTGATGTAGGATTTTATGATTCAAGCTGACATTTCATTCAAGATCTATCACATTCAAGCAAGAGTCAAGGTATACATCCATCAGAGCCATGTCATACATTTTGTAACACTTCATTGCTAGAGTTTGGTGAGTTGCAACATCATATTTTGTTCACTCATCATTGTCCATTACTATTCCATTTCATTTCAAGGTTTGATTAACAAAATGGGATTTGACCAAGGGAAAGCCCTTTCCACTAACAAATCAACATTTTTCCCTCTCTTCAATGTGTGATTTGCAGGTTTAGGTTGACACATTGAAGAGCAAGCTTGGAGAAAGTTGTCAAAGTGCCTAAATTTTTCAAAGTTATTATCAAGCATTGGAGAACATTGGAGAACACCTACTAGTTGATTTATAGAGATTTGGATTCAGAAGCCTTAAGAAGCAGATTAAGGAGACTGAGAAGAGTAGATTCAAACTTTAAAGTTTCAAAAAATCCTAACTAGACTGATTCACCACTTTTGGCGAATGAGTCCAAGTTTAGGTCAAAATTTAGATTTTTATAGATTTAGATACCCATTTGCTATATTCCCATTTTCACATAAAAACCCAGATCTGGGACTAATTCACCTAGCTAGGTGTATGAGTCCTACTCATTATTAAAGTCAATATTTCCTACATTTTGGGGCTCCATTCAACCATCTTCAGATTCCCAGGTGAACAAATTCTATCTTACAACTTTCTATTTTGTTTCATTTGCATTTTTAGGTCATTTAGTGAAGCATTGCATCATATTAGGGTTTAGTATTACATCTTGCATTGCATTTGTATTTCCAAGTCTTTACTTGGTGGTGAACCTTTTATTAGTTTACAAACAGCCCCTAGGACACCTTTATTGCAAGATATCCTTCACCTTTGCATTGAGATCTCTACGGTTATCCTTGAACGGAATTGGAAAGTGGGTGTGCTCTATTAGTTTTCAAGGTTGAGGATGGCATGTATGAGTGATCAGTTGATGTAGGATGTATGAGTGATGTGTGTTTTGTGAAGTGATGAGATGTGAAATTTGAAAGTTTGAAATGTTGTGTGAGCCTTAATACCTAAGACTATTGGAAGTGGTGAGCAAAAGGTGTATACATTAAACAAAGAGAGTGTGAATGTTTTGGTGAAGTAGTAGTGGATATTTTATTTTTCTTTAAGATGGATTTCTCATTGTAACAATATTTTATCTTCTTCTTTCTAATCTAGCACTAAGGCCTGGGTATGTGTAGGATCATCATGGAAAAAATAGGCCCTTATGAGGTGAAAAATTCAAAAAAATCAGAGTTAGGAAACTTGACATAAAAATTTAAATAATTTATCTATATTATTTCAAAAATATGTAAGAATAGAATCTGTAGTAAATTGAATGTAGCCTCTAAAATACTAGGTTTTTTTTTTAAAATCTATTTGGTGAAAATTTGAAATTTCAATCCAGTAGAATTTAAATTTCAGGGAAAAAATAAGGAGGTGTCTGTCTGACCACCCTAACCACAATAAAATGATAATATTTTTTTATAAGATTTTAGATAAAAGTGGAAGACTCATGTCTCGATGTGATTCATATATTTTTGTAATTTTTTTCCATGTAAATAATTAATTATGAATTTTTTGATTACAACTTTCAAAAAATTAAAAAAATCGTATGTATGACCATCTTCACTTGGTAAAAACTTCA